>JAOTRJ010000019.1:12803839-12816910 GCA_028564905.1 Leptodoras praelongus
GGACTGTGGGAGGAAACCGGAGTACCCGGAGGAAACCCACGCGAACACGGGGAGAACATGCAAACTCCACACAGAAACTTCCCCGGTCACCCCACCCGGGGATTGAACCCGGGTCCTTCTTGCTGTGAGGCGTACTATTTACTGTTTGACTGATATTCAGATAATGAAAGAAAGACGTTTCATGACTAAAAGGCATCTGCTTTCTACAGTGAGATTAGCCAGGAAATGTACACATATTCAGAACAAAATATTATGAAGTAATAAAGGGATCCTTGTTGCTGCAGTGACCTAATTGTACCTACTGCATAACAGAATACAAGGAACACTGCAGCATATTCAAACATTTTCAGTGCTTTGGTTTCTATGATCCTTTCATTTTATCTTAACCTTCACATTCTGTTCAATATGTCCTCCTAATCCAGGGCATCTCTTCTGATTCTTGTCCCATTTTCTCAATCCATCACTTGACTTTTTTTTTTAATAGCAATACAATTGCAACACTACTTTCTGTAACACTTCCTGTTTTCTAAACAAGCATCACACTATCTAAGAAATATAAGAAATATTGTAGTTATGCAGTAGACACACACACAAAAAAACATTTTTAACCTATGGATCCACAGGATAACAGGCTTTTGTGCAAAGAAGATAGAAAGAACCGTTTTGTGAATCCACAAACAAAAATCATACTGTTTGTTAACTGCCTCCCTGTCTCCATCCCATGCCATGTTCTTTTTTGCTGTAATGTAATTACAGCTGCCCCCTAGGTTTGAATGAGGATGTGAATGTGTGTATGTCTGGTGCTCTGCATGTATAAGACTGGCATTTCATACAGGGTGTATTCGCACCTCATACCCCACACATCATGCTCCCATGACAGGCTCAGAAACCACCTGTATAAAGTAGCTATTGATGATGATGGTCCAAGTTATTAAATATGTATTATATAATCAGTTTTCATAGAGGAAAATACTTTTAGTACTGCTCTAGGGTTGAATAGATGGCAATTTTATGTGTAGAACATGATTATACACAATGAGGGCCTTCTCACCTTGTGTTTCCAGGTTCTCACACAGCTCAGTCTTGGCCTCTCCATTGGGTCTGAGGTTGGCCTTGGGGTTGAATTTGTTGGACATTGTGGCAGCAGTGACCACAGCCTTCAGGCTACGAGTGCTACGTTTAGCCACATTCTGCTCAGGGTGGAGGAGCACCACATAGACTTTGGGCATGTAGAGCAATCCCAGAGACACAGAGGCACTCAGGCTGACTGAGAGGGTAAGAGTGGTCGTCTGGATGTACATCTGTCATTGAAACAAGAGCACACACAATCATAAATAAGGAGCATAAATTAATTAATCAAGTCTTTTAAGGAATTTGCTCCTTACATACCCTATAGTAAAGACAGGGTCTGCGCAAGCCTATTTAGTGCAGTTCCTCCTGGGGGAGCCTGAAAAGTTTCAAAGCCAACTGAAAGATGTAATATAAGAATGTAGGACTTGCCTGATGCAACTCTAGTGAATGCCAGCCAAAGGTCATCCTTACATATTAAATAATCCACATCAAATGCCTTCACAATTAGGAGTAGCAGCTCTACCCCAAGGCACTCCTGGATTGCTGAACTCCTCAACCCATCATCGGGTTTAAGTGGAGCAACCTCATGAACTCTTGATCTACCACAACAAATGTCAACACACATGATCACAGGCCTCTCCAAATCCACAAAACATATGTAGACTGCATTAGCATATGCTTCAGTGTCTCCTTTTCCGAACCTTGTCACAGTCTTTTCCTGAGAAGCTGAGGAGTGTAATACTCCTATAATTGAAACACATGGTTCCCATATGATGACTGATCAACTTTGCCAAAGGCACTGCCCTAGATCTCCATGCAACAATGATGTGTGTTAACCTTACAACCTCAACCTTTTCCAAGCCTTTAACAACTCCAACAATGCCAATGCCATCTTATTCCAAAACACCAGATATCTGGCACTGTGTCCTGAATCAAGGCCATGTTCACTGGGTTAAGAAGTGCTTCACTCATCACTCAACATCCCCAGCTGAGACTCCCATACTTGGTCAACAGAGTTTGTGCTTGGTTTCTTCTTCCCCTCTTGAGGTGACAAAGTTTTTGCCAGAACATCTTTGTAGCCATCTGAAGGCATTTTTCCATGGCCAACTACTCCAATGCCCCCTTCTGCAACTGCTTTTGCTGCAGCCTTTCTGGCTCTCCTATAATTCTAAATTTAATCAGGGAGCCCTTCATAAGCCTTACTTGGAAGGCATTCAAGGCATTTAATGACTTCTCTGCCCACTGGTATACACCAGTTCATCCTAAGGTTACTTCCATGACAGCCACAGATTCATTCAACTGTATCTACAATTGAAGGCATGATCATGATCCATTCAGACTGTATGTACAAGGCCTTACTCTGTACAAGGCAGACATCCTTTCAAATGTGGGATCTAAACTAGTTTCTCAAGGATTCTGCCAGATGATCCCAAGGAACTCTGAGAGCTCTTCTGGGTTTACTAGGTAAATCCAAGTGGTGGTCATTTGACAGCTCTACCCATGTCCTTACCCATATCAATCTCTAGTGAACTAGCATGAACATTTGCTTTTTATAGCGATTCCAAAGCACTTCATCCAATTCAAATAAATGACATCTGTTCATATCAAGCTTGATAAATGAAGCCTAATGTATGAAATGCACTCTTTTGTATCATTGTACTATATCATATTTTCTCACCCCATTTGATGTAAGTTGTAAAGAAGTACCAACCAATTACAACTATTTGTTATCAATTTGGTAGCCATATGCAGAATTTCTTTCTTATAATAAAACTATTGCACCAAAAATCCACACTAATGAAAAACGTAGAAGAACCAAATTTAAGTAACCTACACACATTTTGGGTTGTTACTGTTCCCTTGTTGGAGAAGTGCTTGCCTATTGTTCTTACAGCCTTTCATGCTTGCCTATTGTTCTTACAGCCTTTCATTTATTAAGCCTTACAGCCTTTCATTTATATATATTCCTTCATGGAAACTCATTTATTTATGAGGACCTTCTCAAAGAGAGTTTTTGGACAAATGAGAAAAGTAATAAGCAGCAGAACACTTTCTGTAACTCTAATGCCAATACAAAGTAAAGAGTATTATAATTGAAAATAGAGAATAAAAGGAGAAACTTTTATAGAGTATGTGTTGTATATAATATTGTAATATATATAGATACTGTATATAAAATTGTGTGATTGCCCAAGCATTCACATATTTTCTATTAGTTTTATTATTATTCGTGACATTTTTGGTGCTACTTCTCCTCCAACAGTTTTCAGGATATTAGCACCATTTTACCATTTACAGGTCTGTCACAATGCCCTGTGATTGGCTTATACATAGCTTTTTGATTGGCTTTTCCTTTATTTCCATTTAATTGCTTAATTGTACCATAGAAAATGAATGGGAAATTGTTTGGATAACTCAAAAAACATTCTGCTTTTCTGAATGTAATGCATGGACATCCACTACAGCTGCAGAATTAGTTTCAGCTAAAATTATGGCTAACTTTTGCCCAGCTGTATGTTTACAGATAACAGGAGTTTCCAATTTCCCTGTGGATTAATTAAAGCCTACTGTATATTTCAGCAGGTACTTTGTGGTGATTCAAGGTGACAAAAAAAGCAAATTGTTAGACTGTTAGCTAACTAGCAAGCAGCAGCTGCAGAATTTTGAATCTGAGTTTTCTGAATTGTTTAAACCATAGATTATAGAACATGAAGCACTATATATTTCAGCTTAAGCCACAGCAAGTGGTGAGCATCATGTTGTAATGGGGGTTACTTTGACCTTGACTATTCTCTTCCAAACAAAGACGTCAACAAAACAGAGTATTACAAAATATTTATATTTTTATATATTCTGTTGTTTTGGATAGTAATGCAAGTAGCACACAATTTTAACCAGAAATACACCATCATCATATTGTGCAAGTAGCAAAAAACAAGCTAGCTTGCTAGCTAACAGTATATGTGTAATGGTTAGGGGTGTACTAAACAAACTACCTTTAAGCAGCCTCTAGATACAAATGCAAACAGAGCCAAAAACCAGTTTGCAATACCTAGCAACTGGCATTTACAGTTCATTGGCTTTCTTCTCTACTATTGCATATGGGGACCATTATTGTACTGCTAACAAATCTTAATACAGGTATGTTATTTATAAATATCACCTAAAGACTACTACTACTACTTCTACTACTACTACTAATAATAATAATAGGTGATCAAGTAGTGCTATTGTTATGGCCATTGGTGTGCAGACAAGAGATTCCACTGAGGCACGTTGAAACAAAGGAAAAATAATGGTGATAATGCAAATGAGAAACTTAAACAGATGACAAAGGGAAATGGTGCCTCAATACTTGAACCTTTTCTTTTTTGCTTATCTTTTGTAACTTCTAATTTTGGCTGAATAAACTATCTCCCTAGTCTTTTCTTCTTCTGATAATTATTTCAATCTTGGCTCAAAAGGTCCCTACTAGATTACCTTGGGCAAAAGCCCTACCCCATGACCACACTCCTACAAAAGTGTGATGAGGTCACACTCCACTGCCTACTCTTAAATAGGCACGGTGCCGGGTGTCGGCAGTCAGGCCTGATCACCAGGTGGCATTCTGGGAGATGGAGTTCTATTGAGGTTGCTGCTTTCGCTACACTATGCCCCTGTCTTCTGCTGGTGGACACTATTGGAGCATGACCTCTAGCAGTTTTATTCAGTATTGATCTAATATTAGTCCACAAAATTAATTTCATCTAAAGAAAATGATGTTTTTCGGTTTTGTAGCCTGTAGTTTTTTTGAGCCCTACATAAAAATATGACCTAACATGATTATGAGTATGAAAAATTTGAGTATTTACTTATACATATATATGAGTAAATATGAATATATGTGCATTGTTTACATTTGACCTTTTATAGCTTATTACTACTGTACATTACAGGCTGTACCATCTACAGAGCACACTACACTAGGCGGAACAAACTGTAACCTGCACTACTGTCTATTCAAAATATATTAAAAGAAACCTAGCCTTATGCATTTGGGGTTGTTTGTTGCCATTTGGTTTGTTTTTTTCCCCCAGTGTACCGAATTTGTACCAAATCATGATGTCCAAACCATACTGTGAGTTCTGTGTACCGATACATCTCTAGTAGTGATCCAGACCGATGGATGTATTTGTTACAGTGCAGTTTTGTGTTAGATTCGAGTTTATTTATAAATTTAGGCAATGCTAACCACTACTACAGCCATCAAGAGGTACTGAACCTCAATTAGGATTATATGCTCACTGCTACCATGATCCCTTCTAACATTGTCTGCTCACCAGTCTCAAAGTAGAGACATAGACCCCCATTGGAATGTAAACAGAAAAGGGGAAATCAGGCCAGGCTAAATGCTAAGCTACAGAAGTTTCACTCCCAAGCATCTTTTTATTCCTCTTTTATTCAACAAAATAAATTAGGTTAAACTCAGGCTATCATCTCAAAAAAGGCTGGTGAACTGCTGCCTGCTGATGTTTATGGATATATGGCTCAACAGCAACACTACCGACTCTGCTACTGAGCTAGCAGGCTGCACAGTCTTCCATGCAGACAGAACAGAGGACTCTGGTAAAATCTGTGGAGGTGGTTTGAGTATTTATTTAAAAGATTCATGGTGCAATAATAAAAAGATTATTGTAAGGCATTGCTCTGCTGATCTTAAACAGCTCATGGTCCAGTGTATGCATTTTTACCTACCTAGGGCGTTCATGGCCATTACCATCACTGCTGTGTTATACCCCCACATGCTAATGCTAATTTTGCACTTTTGCACAAGGACTCTTTGGGCAGTCTGACCACCTCTGCCTAGACAAACTAAATATATTCTATGCCCATTTTGGACAATTCTGACCCAGACACCAAATCTGCCACCTTTCCAGGGGAACATGTACTTACTTTAACAACAGCAGAAGTTAGAGGAGCATTATGCAAATTCAGCACATGGAAGCTGCTGGCCTGGATGGTGTTCCAGGACAGGTACTCTGTGAATGCTCTGACCAGCTGGCTGAAGTCCTCACCACTATGTTTAACCTCTCGCTGTCCCAGTCTATAGTCTCCACATGCGATTAAGATTCCTTCGTCCCCATCCCCCAAAAAATCCCCAACATGTTTGAATGACTACCATCCCATAGCACTCACTCTTATTGTGATGAAATGCTTTGAAAGGCAGGTCTGGCTCACATCAAGGAAACACAACACTCCCCACAGCATTTAATTCATATCAGTTTGCCTACTGCCAAAACAGCCCTATGGAGGACGCACTTGCCACCGCCCTGCACACTGCCTTGACCCATCTAGAACATAAAGACATGTATTAGGATGTTGTTCATTGATTACAGTTCTGCTTTTAACACCGTCATCCCCTCTAAGCTAATAGTTAAACTTCTCACCCTTGGTCTTAACCCCTCCCGCTGTAATTGGAGCCTAGTTTTACTGACCAAAAGACCTCTGTTAAATTAGGCAAACATACCTCTTCCACCCTAATCATCAGCACAGGCACTCCTCAAGGCTGTGTTCTGAGCCCCCTCCTTTACTCCCTTCTCACCCTCAATTGCCTGGCAACACACCAGTCTAACACAATAATCAAGTTTACAGGCTACACCACTGTGGAAGGTTGAATCACCAACAATGATGAGACGGCCTACAGGGATGAAATTCTGCAACTCATGTCATGGTCTGCCTCTAGCAATCTCCTCCTGAACGTACAGAAGACTAAAAGCAATCACTCACCTGTCTACATCAGTGGGGTTGAAGTGGAGAGTGTTTCCTGCTTTATATTTTTTGGAGTACACAACAATGGATCTCATGGACTTCACACATCCACTTTCTAAAGAAGGCCCAACAATGCCTTCATTTTCTGAGGAGGCTGAAGAGTGCCCAATTATCACCGAAACTACTTACTAACTCCTACCGCTGTACCATTGAGAGTATCCTAACCCTATTTGATTGGAATTGGATTATTTAAATACAATTTTCAACTCCATCAGCTCACTCTATTGGACACATTACACAAGCATTTATGTCCATGAGAGCACAAGACAAGACAAGACCCTGTTACATTTATCTACTTTGGTCTGACCACATAAGAATAACAACTTTATCGTAGTCATGGTTACAGTGGATCCAGATCACAAGAACATTAAGTGCCAAGGTGGAATACACCTTAGATGGGAGTCCAACACATCATCGGTCATCACACACAATTAGGTGCAATTAAGAGTAGACAATCCACAAATCAATGTACCCAATGGACACTGAGGGAACATGCAACCAGCTCTGCACAGACAGTTATCCGAGCTCAGTGTTGAACCCCCAAACCCCTTGGAGCTGTGAGGCAACTACACTACCTGCTACAGCACCATGCACCTATGATTCTGCCTGAAATTTTATACAATTAATAACTGCACTCAGTGAGCAGACATGTGAAATGGGAACAGGGGACTTAAACAGGTTAAGCCCTCAGAGACTCTGTCCCAAGGGACTCACTGCATTTGTACTGTTCCACTTTCATTTCCAATTCATAAAGCTAAAAGTAGACAATGGCATTATTGTGGTTTATTGAAGGTAATGAAAATATACTCTCACTGTGTATTTATTAGTGCCATTAGGTTTGTGATAGCACTCCATGTCTTAACCTGCCATTGATAAACACTAATACAAAGATATGACCATGCAGATTATTGCCTAGGTACCTAACTATGTATATTGCATAAAAGCTCCAGTTCATCTCACTGGCAATTCATGTAGCAAAGCAGCAAATTTATGTAGCCCAGAATGACTTCTACATATATTGTTTTAACCAGAAATAATGACAGGGATTAACAATACAGCAATGTACAACACAGTTTTAGGTCCATAGAGAAAATGGTTACTTTAAGTGGTGTGCCAGACCATCAAAGATATTATTCAAAGTAGCTTCCAGCCTTGAAACACACCTGTATGTAAATAAGAGCTCTTGGCCTCCCTCTGAAAGAGACAACAATTATTCTGTCAACAGCACAATATAGAATAAAACTCCTGCAAATGAACCATTTAGCACCAGCGTGACAGCCTACAATTCTCCCAGGTGAGGATGCATGCAAATAGCATTCTGAGTGAGGTGGGCGGCTTGCACTCGGACCCCAGTATCAAACTCAGAGCTCACAATACGTACAGGAAAAATAACTGATCTACCACTGCAAGGGAAGATGCATTGGTTTGTTCTTCCCCTCTGGACGAGGAGTTTCACTTGCTGATTACAAGATGTACCAGATGACTCGATTCAAATGATCCAGAAAACCCTAGTGGCATTCATCACATTTACTTTGACACAAGCCATATGAGGTTGGCAGCAAGAATCCTGATAAGACGTCTGGCAGTAAACAGACGATGAGCAAACAGGTTGACAGATGAAGTAAATCATGGGCTAGGAGGAAGTGAGGCATTTAATTGCTATGAAAAAAACAAGTCATCACTGACTCTTTGTGCTTTGTTGTACTTGTCAGCTGAACTGACTGTGAGACTTTCTTGTTGTGAAAAGTCAATTCAAACATAGTGTGGGAATTTGCCACATTACAATTCGTCCATTTTTTTTTTACATTTGGGGCATTGGAGCCAGTTCTCTCCTGTCCTATATTCCCCTGACATTGCTTAGATGAGAAAAAGTGTAGTCGCCTATGTCACTATAGTTGACTATCGGTAGGTTCAGATATGAACAAATCCACTGCCTTGGAAATAATATCACTGCTGAGTGAAATTTATTTCTTTTTGTATAAACCACAACCTTGTGCAGAAGTAATTACCAAATTTATTTCAAACTTTCTTGATTAGTGAAAATTTCCTTTCCAATGTTTCCAATGTTTAATCTTCCTATCCTCCTAAAGACAGCTTAATTAAATAACCAAAAAGGTGTAATAGAAAGGCCTTCTAATTGAAATTAACAGAGGAGAGAAGAATTCTCTCATCATTCCTTTTTCTTGCTTCCTCAGTCCTTGCTGCATGTTGGTTGGGTTGTTACAGAATACAAATTACCAGATTATGTATTCAAAATAATACAAAACTGATTCATCTTTATTCAGCTCACATTATATGAATACACAACAATAACGTGACTATAATTCCACTTTGAAAATGAATATAAAAAATAAAAAAACAGATTTTGATATTATTTGATATTTAAATATCCAGAACATTGTGTTTGATATTTAACATGCATTTAATCTATGAATGTTATTCAAAGTTACATATTAGTTAGATTATAGCTAGGTATTGTACTACAGCTACCCAGCATAATCATTCTCAAGTTGAATTTAACCATTACAGAACAGTTACATTAGATTAAAAAAAATTATTGCACCTTTATATGTGCACTGAAACATTATAGGGACTATACGTTACACATGTCAAAGCTTAGTTCATGGAGCTTAGTTCATAAATCCCCTGTGCTATACACCCCTGCCATGTTATCTTGTTTGCGATCCTTGTTTGCTAAGCTTAATAAAACCCTGATCACATCCACTTGCATCTGCCTGGAACTTTAGTTTAAATCTCCTTTGCTTGCTTTTACTATCCCTAACACTAAACTCTGCTTCCATTTAGTTAATTATGTGACTTTAAAAGACAACTGTTTGCACCATTACTAATTTAGACCTTTGACAACAACTGTGGTAAATGAATATGTGCTTGTGCCATTAATATATTAATTAAATATGTTAATATATTTTAGGTCAATAATTACACACACACATAAATATGTTCTTGGTCTGAAGCTCCAGCTCAGAGCTATTTTATAACGTCTGTTATTTAAATTTAAAGCTTATCAAAATATTATTCTTCTGCTTAATTAATTTATGTGGTGACATTCAGTTAGATTATATTAAATATCAAATTAATTAACACTTTATATTCTGATGATGGATTTTGCTTAAAGTGTAAATATTTAAAGCTATTTTGAATGCAGTGTAATGTAAGAAAAGCAACACAGAGTCTCAGTTTCACTTCAGTTCTTACCTTGTCCATTGATTGTGAAGTGCCAAAGAAGATAGGGATAAATGCAAGCCAGATGATGCAAGTGGTGTACATGGTGAAGCCAATAGGCTTTGCCTCGTTGAAGGTCTCAGGCACCCCACGTGTCTTAATGGCATAGACTGTACATGTGACCATCAGCAGCATACTGTATCCTAGCAGGCAGATGAGTGACAAGTCTGAGATATCACACTTCAGCACACCTCTTGCCATTTCTGGGTTTGACATGCGTTGGTCCTCATAGTCCACAAAAGCCTGGGGAGGGTCTACTACAAACCAGATACACACCCCTAAGAGTTGAAGTGAGATCAGGATGAAAGTGATAACCAACTGGGAGGCTGGGCTAATGAACCGTGGGGCACTCACTGACATCTTCCCTTGCTCAAAAATACGGTAAATGCGGTTAGTCTTGGTAAGTAATGCAGCATAACTTATACTCATTCCAAGGCCAAGGAAAATGCGTCTGAATGAACAAATCCCAATATCAGGAGTGGCAATCATCAGGAAAGTAGTAGCATAGCAAAGAAAAATGCCTGTCAGCAAGACATAGCTGAGCTCTCGTCCTGATGCCTTAACAATTGGTGTATCGTTGTAGCGTATGAAGGTGACCATCACAAACAGTGTAGCTATGATGCCCAGGATAGCAAGAAAGACAGGTATGACCACCCAGGGTGTACTCCATTCCAGATTGATGATAGGGATGGGCTGGCAGCCTGTGTGGTTCTTGTTGGGCCGAAGGTCAAAGCGACACATCTTGCAAGTGAATGGGTCGGCTTGGTACTGGTAGCCTTCACATCGCTCACAATGCCAACAGCAGGGAATGCCTTTCACAATGTTTTTCCGCCAACCTGGCTTGCAGGGTTGGCTGCAGTTGGAGGAGGGCACCTGCTGCACACCACCCGGCCACTGCATCATGGAGATCTGGGGCACCAGAAGAAAATGTTGTATATCAGGCATAAGCATATATCTGATATTCTTATAAATACAAGTGAAAATTGACCTTCAGAAGACACCATCTCCTCATAAATCACTGCATGTTTCAGGCTTTAATATGGAATGGACTTGAGTTGAATTTGCACCCAAAGGGAGACTTACGTTAAGGTTGAGCTTGTCAATCCAGCTGCCAATGATTTTGTACTCAGCAGTTTTGTTATTTATCTGGTACTGGAAGATATCGTAACGACCTGGGGCATCTCCATTCTCATTGAACTGCACTGGATTGCCAGCTGTGACTGGAGATAAGCGCAAGCGACAGATAGTTAATCACAAAATGCATTTCAACACCACTGGTTTTAACAGTATGGGCACTTGTCTATGAGCACACCATTGAACAGTGTGCTAACAGGACAAGAAAATACTTTTGCTGAACATAGACCTGTTATTTGGCCCAATGTGTGACAATAAGTTTCAACTGAAGAGTTGGCCAAAAACAGGCTATGTGAAGAACAACATTTTGGGACTATATCATAAATATATAGCAAGCACACACACACACAAAATCACCCAGTGCTGATTTTCAGTTCCTTGCACAGCAATACCACAAGGATTACTGTTCAGAATTTCAGAACAAGCATGGCTTGGGTTCACTGAAAAGTGTGAAGATAATCACAAAATGTTGATTTATGTAGATTATTCTATCTACTTCTTTGTGCTTGGCTGGAAAACTTTCGATTCTCAATCCACAGTGTGAAATGCACTGAGTCAACCCAGTTGGAAATATGCACACTGACTTAAAGAATTACTTTTTAAAGAATTACTATTTTGTAGGAGCATTATTTATTTGTAAAAGTAACATTTTAAACATTGACGTATATAACTATAGTGATTTATACATTGGGAATATATAATCAGTAAAGTGTATTATATAAAATTTCTCAATCAGATTAACTAATTTATCCTTTCTATCATTATCAAAAGATACTAAGCAACTATGGGTGATAATATCATTTGGTTTCCCTTTAGAGACCACATCACAGAGGACAGCAATTTCAGATATAACATTTCTCTTGAAGTCACCCTGTACTTCAAAGCTGAACATGTGCTTAAGAACATGAAATAGTCATGAGTTTTGGATATTTCACTGATTTCGAGGGTTCATAACGTACTATCTTGCAATCCAGGAAATAAGACAGATAGCTGACTCACAGTGAGCTCATCAGATGACAGATGACAATAAGTATTTATGGAGCAAATTATTTGGTCAAGCTTGACATTAAAACAATTTATTTTATGTCAAATTAAAATACAGTTTGAAAAAAATTAAGTCACCTGAATTTACTTTTCTTTTTGACCTGAACAAAGCCTTAGAGAATTAAGAAATATTCTAAACATGCAAATGTGCGATTGATCAGAATTTATTCACAAATGATCACAAATTGACATGTAATACATAAATCAAATATTTTACCACTTGAAAAAGAGAAATCCTTTATATGAGGCTATCACATTCTGTTACAAATAGGAATTAAATAGGAATTAAAAAATAATAATAACAGGACCACAGAAGAGTGTTCTTTAGCACAAATGAGGGCCGAGCAGATTAGATACTAAGGGGTTCTTCATTTTGGAGCTCTCTTAACCACTCCTACTTCAGTGGCACTCCTTTCTCACCCTGTCACAAAGAATTATGGGATGTAAATTTCAAAGGCAAGCCTGCATCAATGCAGTGTCACCTGATGAGAGCTTTACAAGCTACCCCTTGTCAGTGCTAATAGTTTGGGACACATGCCAAGACTGCAGACCTTCATAAAAATATACAAATTGAATCGGTTTAGCTAAGAGAAAGCTGGGGACACACTGAAGCACAGAAACAAGCTCTATACTTCTAAAATACTTTCATTCATTCATTCATTTTCTTAAACGTTTCTTCCTTTTCAGGGTCACTGGAGAGCTGGTGCCTAGCCAGCAGCATAGGGCGCAAGGCAGGAACAACCCTAGACAGGGCGCCAATCCATCGTAGGG
>JAOTRJ010000019.1:12924364-12936452 GCA_028564905.1 Leptodoras praelongus
GCAGCTTCCAATCTCGTTGTACTATGTATACTGTGTATGCTGAGTATAATGACAATAAAGGCTTTCTATTCTATTCTTCTATTCTTCTATTTCTATGGAACTACTGTTAACTTCCACGGCCTGGACAGCCTTTCAAAGTTTCCTCCCGTGCCGAGGCCAGGCTTGTCCGAACAGTCAAGGCTGAACCAAGGACAACAAAGATGGAGCTCCAGGAAGATCTCATGGTGGTGGGGACATTGGTTTCAGTCAATACCATAAGTAATGCACTCCACTGCAATGGTCTCCGTTCCAGGCGAGCCCTACCTTTACTTTCAAAGCTACATGCAAGGCTTGTCTACAGTTTGCTTATGATCACTTGGAGGACTCTGAGGCAGACTGGTTCAAGGTTGTCTGGTCTGATGCAACCAAGATCGAGGTCTTTGGTGCCAACCACACCAGTGATGTTTGGTGACAAGATGGCACTGCATACGTCCGCAAGAATGCCATCCCTACAGTCAAGCACGGTGGTGGCCATCTGGTCCACATCCACGGAAAGATGGATAGCACAGCCTACCTGGAGATTTTGGCCAAGAACCTCCATTCCTCCATCAAGGATTTTAAGATGGGTCATCATTTCATCTTCCAACAAGACAACGACCACAAGCACACAGCCAAGAAAACCAAGGCCTGGTTCAAGAGGGAAAAGATCAAGGTTTTGCAGTGGCCTAGTCAGTCTCCTGACCTTAACCCAACTGAAAACTTGGAAAGAGCTCAAGATTAAAGTCCACATGAGACACCCAAAGAACCTAGACAACTTGGAGAAGATCTGCATGGAGGAGTAGGCCAATGATGGGCACAATCATGCATTGTGTGTTCTGAAACCTTTCTATCATAACCAGTATTAACTTTTTCAGCAACAGTAGCTGTTCTGAGGGATCAGTCCAGACAGGTTAGCCTTTGCTCGCCATGTACATCAATGAGCCTTGGCCGCTCATGACACTGTCGCTGGTTTACCAGTTGTCCTTTCTTGGACAAATTTTTGTAGGTACTAACCACTGTATACCAGGAATATCCCATAAAACCTGCTGTTTTGAGATGCTCTGACTCAGTCATCTGGCCATCACAATTTGGCCCTTCGACATCAACTTCAAGAACTGACTGTTATTTGCTGCCTAATATATCCCACTCTTTGACAGGTGCCACTGTAATGAGATAATCAATGTTATTCACATTTCAGTGGTTTTAATATTATAGGTAATCAGTGTATAAGGAAGTTGGAACGTGCACACGTTCAAACACAGGTTGGCAGGGTATAGTAAATGAAAGTGGCCAAAAATTGTCTGGATGACAACAACAGGCAGAAATCAGTAGCTTGTAAGCTTCAAGCTCTGTGCGTATGACTTTGAATACTTGCAAAACATGTATTTGCCTTGCTTCCTTCAGTTTGCCCCCAGACAGAGAAAAGATAACTGAAATTAATCAAATTACTTTTTCCATAAAGAAAATTGAAATTCAGAAATAACTCGCAGCAAGCACCCATCTGCTTCTCTTAAGAAACAACCATCTGACAGGAAATTGCCAGTTTCTTTTCACTCAGCGTAGACCCGTATTATTCAGTGTGCAAACACCTATATCAAGTTTTACAAACTTGCATTTATAGTGAACAAAATAAAAAACTATGTAAAAGCAGCTGATACAAAGCACAAGACGACTGTATATTCCTCTAGTTAAAATCAAAGGATGCTGACCTTGAAATAATCTCCTTTAAAAACTAATTTTTGTTAAATAATATGACCTATCAATTATTCAGTTGGCCTGACTTTTGCATTCCACTGTCTTTGTCTGTTAACATGGGCGTCCAATACACTGGAACAAAATATCTTGTTCTACAATCAATAAAAATCATTACACCAGCTCTAATTGTACAGGCTTAAAGTAAATGTGTAATATGTTAAGTTGGTCAGTAATTACCATAAGGCAAACAAATTACTGCCAGGCACAGAGACATGTTTTTCATTAGGAGGAGAAGTACCTAATCAGGGACAAGGTTTAGGCTGCATAAATAAATTGCCAGAGTTACAAGAAGAAGGCACTGAGAGCAAAATTTTTAAGCAAGGTTAAAATATTTTACTTTGGTCTAATAATAATGAACATGCACTGAAGTACCAGATAAAATGGTACTGGAGCCTATGCAAAATACATAGCAATGCCACCTATACATGTCACTGGTTGTGTCCAACAGTCTGTATATAAAGTGATAGACATCTAGAGAAGCTTCTAGATTTGTTTCCCCTGTGAGAATGGCAAGTTATCATGAAGTTTGGATTTTCACATAGGAGCATTTCAAGGGTATACTGTGACTTCAAGAATTCCAGCAAAACCTTGAACTTACGACAGCAGTGTGGACATAAAAAGACTGTGTGAACGTGACCAGTGTCAGCTGGCAAGAATCGTTTCACGTGACAGGAGTACAACACTGCCTCAAGTAACATCGAAATTCAGTGCTGAGGCCTCAACAAACATCAGCGTGAGGACTGTGCAACGTTCCCTTCAAGATCCCGTGGGGGACCTACCAAGAATTAACTTGTATACAAGTTTTTCTGGAAACTTCAGTGTACATTTTTCATTATATCAAATATACTGTGTCTATTAATATCTCTTAGCAGGTACATTAATGACAGTATGACAACATAGGTATTTTTTTAAATATACTGTATAATGTGTACATGCAGTAATCTGTTGAGCAATATTATTGGGGAACATTGTCAATTAAATTGCTAGCTGGAATTGTCTACTGAAAATACATTTGCAGAACTTTTTCAACTCCTGCTAGCCAGAACGGCAGGTTTATTTAATAAAATGCTTATTAAAGTAATTCTCCAAGGAGGGCTATATTGCTGACAGAACACCAATATGAGGCATCCCAAGGCACTGTGGATGTTCACAGCATGCTATAAAGCTCCCTAGACTCAACAAAAGAAAGAAAGGGGACCATGCCAAAGAGCCTTACCCAATCTTCATGTGCTAATCAGCCTCCTTCTAAAAATACATACTCGGTATGCCAAATAACCCCCATTCAGTCTCTGAGTCTAAATCTTGGATAAAAAGAGAATAAAAAGTCCTGGCTTTCCCTGTCACATCAGCAAAAAATTCTGCAGGGATGAAGAGGAATTATGGTCTGCAGATAGGAGAAGATTTAGGGCTGGCAGGTGTAAGGCTACAAGCTCACTTCTAACTCCAATATTGACCACTTCCCCACTATGCACCATGTCTCTGAGAAGACTTGTGTTAATTACTCAGTGCAGAGACGTGCCAGCTGTGTGTCTATCACATGCTTCCCTGTGGAAAAGAGGATTCAATAATCCTGTAAACCTGAGGCATTTAAAATGAACACTCCAGGCCAGACAAATAGTGCAATTTAAAGCAAATGATGGAAAATGGTCCACTAATGGTATGCTTTCATTATGGTCTTTTACTATAATATTATAGCCTGTCATTCCAAATGACAATTTCTTTGGAATGACACTAGTAATGTGCACATTGCATATATAAATCAATTCAAAATGTTGGTCAGGTATAATTACACATAGTAATACACAAAATAAAATGATCAACTGAACCCATACCACTGCATATAAAATACTCTCATCAATGTCATCAGTTATATATAAAAAGCCTTTCCAGCTTGCAAATTGGCAGATAAATACTAAGCCACTACTCTTTTAGTGACTTCTAACCAGAGGTTTACTAATGAGGAACACTACAGTGATGAAAAGAAAGTCCTTCAGCTTTATCTGAGTGACCAAACGACTTTGGTATCATTAGTGGAAATGATTGAATGCATTCCTTAAATTAGGCTAGTGAATACATTCAAATATTATTGGTTAATAGTGCAATTTAAATGGTAATGATATAGTTTATACTTTCCTATATGGCTCAATATATAGAGAAAATGTGACTCCATAATCTCTCAAAACCTTGTGCTGCCCTACATGATTGAACCCACTGCTGTCACAGACAAGGAACTACACAGCTCTCCTCCTCTCTGTGAAACACTTCCTTTCTGCTGACTGAGCACCACATACAATCTTGCAGGTATAAGCAAGTCAAACCACATGGCTCCCTTTGTTGCAATGTCACCCTCTAAACTGCAATCTGTCAAAAGAACCTGTGATAATTTCACACTTCAGGAACCATAAACACTTCCGTGTCCGTGCTTTTATTTGGCTGCCATCAGACCGATCATCTCTTGATGTGTTGTTACACCGAGTCTAATTGCTGCCTGATGAGCCTGGTGCTACGCTTATCTGTGTGCTCTTAATAAATTCAAATTGTGCAGTCAATACTGATGGCAGCCAAGAGTCTCTCACTGATCTATCTATAGACAGAATCCAGTCTCATGTCAGGATTATAGAGTAGCTTTGCAAAGATTTCCAGATGTTAAGTTAATTTCACTGTGACTGCCATAATTGTGGGGAGATTAGCCTGTGTACAGCTGGCTTTGATCCCATAAACTAGATCAGCATAGACTGATGACTGCTGATATATCAGTTCTTTAATGTCCTTCAAAAAGAAAGGAAAAGAAAAGAAAAAAATATCAAAGGGATATGAGTGTAATGGACTGGAGCTAATATATCTCCACATTTGAGACTCTGCTACAAGCCATTCACAACTACTACATAGTTTGTACAAACCCCATTTCCAGGAAAGTTGGAACGCTTTCTAAAATGCAATAAAAACTGAAATCTGTAATTTGTTAATGCACTTGAAGCTTTATTTTATTTATTATTTATTTTACAGACAAATTGACAATTATATTTGTTAAATATAAACACATTTAGAAAGTGATAGCTGCAACACACTCAAAACAGTTGGGAGAAAATAAGATTGAAAAGGTGAGGTCATCAAGATAAATATTAAAGCGTCCACCAAAAGCTTAGTCTTTGCAAGCAAGGATGGGTTGCGGTTCACCACTTTCTGCCAAACTTCACGAGAGAATTGCCAGTCAGTTCAAATACAATGTTTCTCAGCACAAGATTGCAAAGAATTTAGGTTTTCACCATCTACAGTTCATACAGTTCATACAGTTAGTCAAACATGGCGCCCACCGAGGCAGACGTGTTTGCTCGCTTCGCTCTTCAGATCTTGAATAAAATCATGAAAAGTGTCCAAGTGTCAGGGGAAATCCTGGTGCATGGAGGCCAAGGGCAGAAACCTCTACCAAATGACCATCAAGCCTTACGATATTGTTTGAGAAACTGTCAAGCTACCTTGATGAACAAAGCCTCATGGGCTTGGAAGTACTTTGGAAAATCATTGTCACTTAATGCAGTCTGTCACTGCATTAAAAAACACAACCTGAAACTGTATTGAGCAAAGATGAAGCCATATATTTATTTTGAGCAGAAACAGCAGCGAATTTTCTGGGCGTGAACTCATCTGAGATGGACTGACTCCATGTTGCAGCTTATTTTTGGAAAAAATGGATGTCAGATTTTATGTGCCAAACATGAAAAAGACAATACAGACTGTTACCAACAAAAACTGCAAAATCAAGCATCTATGAAGGCACAGGGGTGCACCTGCAGATATATGTGAAGTTACTACTGATACAGAAGTTTATATTGGTATTTTGGAGAAAAATATGCTGCTGTCAAGACAATGTCTTTTCCCAGGAACTCCATGTCCATTTCAGCAGGACAATGAAAGTATCTCATTCTGTATGAGTTAAAACAGAGTGGCTTGACTGGCCTGCCTACAGTCCAGATCTGTCTCCTATTGAAAATGTATGACGCATCATGAAGAGAAGAATCAGACAATGGCAACTACAAACTGTTGTGCAGCTCAAGTCTTCTATACAGCAAGAATGGGCAACAATTCAACTTGCCAAATGGCAACAATTAGTATCTTCAATTCTCAAATGATTAAAAAGTATAATTAAAAGAAAAGGTGATAACACCCAGTGGTAAACATGCCTATGACCCAATTTTTTAAATGTGTTTCAGGCATCAATTTCTAAATTTGTTTCTATTTAACAAATAGAATTTCATCAGTGTTCATCAGTGAAAACACTGAAAATCTTTTTTTTGTCCTTTTGTCTGTTAAATAAAGCTTCAAGTGAATTAACAAATTACAGATTTCTGTTTTTATTGCATTTTAAGAAAGTGTCAGAACTTTTTGGGAAATGGGGTTTATACAAATAATCATCCTCATGATACTATATAATCATAATCATATAGTCATACACATAGATCCTACTTTCTACTTGACAGTGAGATTTTTCTCTGCATCACTTCTCACAAATTACAAAGTCCCTTAAAGATTTCCAATAAAATTTAAGTGCCAGGAGTCAGTCATTTTTCTTTGTATGGGTCCTGCTTGAATGACAATGAGGCGAAGTTCTCTGTCATATCTGCCTGCTTTAATCAGCCCTCTGTCTCGCAGTCCTCCTCTCAAGCCACTCTTCAAATCTTCACTGCTATGACAATAATGAGGATGACCATCTTTTAGTACCCTGCGTTTGTTCTTTTTTCCTGTTCTTGTTGTCTGTTTTCATTGTCTTATTGTCATTGTTTTAACTTTTGAATTTTGGATATCTGGGATGTATTTTCCCAAACATTACCATATTTCTTTGAAACATTTTGTCTGATTGGATATTTTTGCATGAATATGACTTGTCAAATTATTCACACTTCATTTGTCTTTCTCCATGCCACACACTTTGCCTCTTTCTTGATGTGGCTGAATTCCATCTGTAATTTAGTGTACTATAAGTTTTGCAATATATATATATATATTATAGCACACTGATGCACACTACTACCACAATGCATAGCAATCTCTTTTAGCTGAAATTGTACATATCAGGTTTCAGTTTATGTCTATATAACTGTCTATATACTTACTCTGTCTATAGTTTACTTTATATACTGTGTATATAAATGCAGGTCACAATATGTGTTTCCTGGGCACACACTTCTCTATTTATTATATTCATTCTTCTTGCTGTCCTTGTAGTGCTTTTTAGAGAACATTCTGCACAGGTAAAGGTGACCATGTCCATCTCTCTCATCAACCCTCAAAGTGGGGTCTCCTATAATCTTTAACCATATGCAAACTGATTATTCTCTCATTAGTTTTCTATTAGATGTCAGAATTTCCCACTTAATCAGTTGCTAATTTAAATAACTCCAGAAGCCCTTCTGGAGTTTATTTCCCCAAAAAACCCACACAGATTTTTATATCACGTCTAATGAAGGTCTAATCTGTCAACTCAATTGGTGTACCATTTGGTCTAATTTAATGTCTTGAGTGTCAGCCTCAGTGGAAATGTCTTATTGTGAAGATGCATTTGCCATGTGCTCCCCAGCTAAGGGGAGACACAAGCTTTCTTGAAAGATACAGAATTATTTTCCATGAAAATAAAATTCTCCTACACAGGTTGGACTGCCTGTTTTACCAGATGTTAGCCATATATCACAACCAGCATTGTGCTCAGAAACAAACCACTAAATTAGCAATCCATATGCTATATGCCATTAGATACATTATGCATTGTCAGACCTAATATCATACCAGCATGGTGTGCTGAATGCATAATTCATTGTATGTGAGCTGCGTTCACATCACAGTGTCTAAATTGCAAGGTTTGCCTATATGTTGTAGGGTAGAGGATCACAATGCCTGTGTCTGGTCTCAGGTTGTCATGGTAATGGGTATGAATGGCTGGATTTTTAACATTTGATGAAGGCTTAGCAGAACTGGAGCATGGGTGAAACGTTGCGCCAACATTTAGAAAGAATATAGATGAAGTGGTCTAGCTATTTAAAATGGTTGAATATAATCATGTAATTTACTTCACTTGCATTTGCAGATCTCTTTATATGCTTATATGAAAATACTTTTTTTACTTTGATTGTTTGATACATGGATAATTACAGAGAAAACTAATATCACTGCAGCTGTTTTGAAGTATTTATGGGTCACATGTTTACATACAACACAGCATTAACATTTTGTGGTTTATGTATTATAAGGTTCTCTCTGGCTTAAGAATGAATGGGTGATCCTTATAACATTATGGTTAGTATTACTGTCGTATCCATCCAAGATAATATTGTTAATAAATTCTCCAGCACAAGAATCCAAACAACGTCCCTGAGGAAATTTTAAGGTTTTTCAGATTAAACATCTCTGAAAAGACACAGGACAGCTATATAGCTTAGTAATTAAATTTCTTGAAATATATAGACGTTTTCCTACCAAATAATTAAGGGGAAGCCAAATGTTCCAACACATATATGTTATGTCATGCTCTCCCCAACACCCAACACAAAAGCCATACAGTCACTTCATTAAAAAAATGCATTTGGTCAAAAGAAATGGTTATAATAATTTATTTAAAAATTATAAATAACACCATGCACTCTCATATGTCTGAGTATTTGAACAACAAAATTAGGAGCAACGACAAAGAAGGACGTAAATATATAACATCAAATATCAACTTGATGCCTATTAGTACTCCATACAGTATCTAGTTGAATGTCCTAACTAACAGTACACCTGCCATACAGTAGCTAGAAGGGGCCCCACTTAGGGGGGGTTTGGGGCAGCCTTTATGGGAAGTTTAAGGGGGTTTATATTTGTCACTGCACTATGTACCATTTACATTTATGGCATTTAGCAGATGCTAAATGTACCAATATGAGTGGCCATCAGGGGCCCTTTTTCCCCAAATATTTCTCCTAATGGTGCATCCGTGGTTACACAATTCATGAATACAAGACAATTAGTTTGTGGCCTCAAAATTCTAAGTCATCAATATATTAATGGAGATATTATACATCTTATTATAATCCTGTGTGTGTGGCATTACTATGAAGGGTGAAACTTTTGTAGTCTCCAAAAAGTGGATGTGGAAAACATGTTTTCCAGCCCACAGTAGAACAGGCATACTTCCAGCATGTCAGTTCAGTCATACAGGCTAATACTGTCATGAACTATGCTTTTTGTGAAATCCTTTTTTTCACAAATACAACAACGGAATGTATTTTGAATATGACAATTAACATGAGAGGAGTAGCAAATAAGTTTATGCTTTCTTTGTATGTTGGGTTTTACAGAGAGCTTTATTGTCAGCTTACAGCTTTATTGAAGTGGGCAGTCAAAGCCAGACGTGAAGAATTCTGTGTGTAAACAAACCACTGCTTTCATAAGAAGAATGTCTGTTTACATGGTCAGAAGGAAAAACAGGCTGCTCTGCTTTCATATGTGCCCTCTGGATTCAAGAAGTTGGAACCTGTCTTGGCCCTGCCACTGATCTCTCGATTGCACTTGGCTTAGTCAACATAATTATCATACAGCCATTACATAGTTTCAGAATACAAAAACTGGTAACGGCATAAACGTGTATAAACCTGGAATTTTGATGAAAACACGGATTCAGTAATGTTTAATCTTTGCATTATTGCAGAACCAAAGGCCCAATGTGTCAACGCAACCTCCACTCTGGCGGCAAGGCCTGCCAGCCACTTTAATCCTTGTTTTGATCTCCTAAACCCTGTGATGCCTGGCACTGAGTAAAGCCCGAGAGATGAGCGGCACAATGAAGAGGAAGCCCAGAGTTCAGCTGCATGGTGAGAGGTATAACTGTGAGCCTGATCTTCTTGTCAAGTAAATGGCACAAAGATGAGAGAGAAGCCTTTTTTATTTTTGAAGGCTGCACTGTCAGGACACTTATACAGTATACTAACTGCTTCAAGTTATAGAGCTGTTCTAACATAGACCAGCAAGAGTCATACAGTGATCAAGAACTACAGTGTAGAGTATAGGGCTGTGTGTACCTAAAAATAAAAAGAAATCCACCACTATTTCACTAGAAACAACAATCCCAAAGTGATATTCTGAGAAACACAACAAACAAAGAAAGCTTCTCATCTGTACCAACTACAGGCACCACCTTTGTCCAAATCATTCCATCATTATAGGTCCACAGTGCTATGAAATATTGATAGCTGCTGCTTGAACCTCATTTATAGCTACCCAGCATTCACGCCGAAGACATTCTTCGGATAGGATGGATCATAAGCTCAAGGCGTCACCTCACAGTTGTTGTCCTGTCTTCCCATGGAGGGAGTTACTAATAATGCTACCTGACATACTGACAAGTTGCTTATTGCTGCAGGGCTGAGAAAAGGAATGGAAGGAGCATTCGGTCACTGGCCTTTTTAAAAAGGGGACTTTTTAAAAGCCTGCAAAAAAAGGCACAGAATTGAAGTCCACTGGAGGCTACAGAATTTGCTGACCAAGCAGCACAGGGACAATGAGAAGACATTTGGGTATCCTGGAAAGGTGCTTGTTTACCCATGTGCATTGGTGGTATTTTATGCTGTCAGAAATCTACATAAATATTTAGTATACATCATGTAAACCCATAATATAACCTCCTAAAAATACACAATAATCCATTAACATAAACAAATTATGTACATTTTTACACAACAGTACACTGACCTGTTCAGATTCAGTCCTTCTTAATTCATATTATTAAAGGAAGCTCCAACCTGAAACTTTATATATGTTTATATTGAAATGTTTGTGATGTGCTTAGTGATTCAGGTGCTAATTTGTTGGATGTTACTATATGTATTTTTTTGCCATCCCTGTGCAAAGTTATCTCTTATGTACCTTTTAAATTAGCATTCCATTTAATGAAGATAAAGATTTATTCAAAACCTACAGTGCCAGTCAAAAGTTTGGACACACCGGTCCAGTGGTTTTTCATTATTTTTACATTTTCTGCATTGTAGATTCATACTAAAGTCATCCAAACTATGAAGAAATACATATGGAATTATTTAGTTAAAAAAAAAAAAAAGAGTTAAGACATAAAATATTTTATATTTTAGATTCTTCAAAGTAGGCACCTCTTGCTTAGTTGACAGCTTTGCACATCTTGGCATTTTATCAGTCAGCTTTATGAGGTAAGTCACCTGGAATGGCTTTCAGTTTACAGCTTTCTTGCCCTCTTAATGTGTTTGAGACCATCATTTATACTGTGAAGAGGTAGAGTTGGTATACAGTGAACAGCCCTATTTGATTAATGTTCTAATCCATATTATGGCAAGAACTACTCAACTAAAGAAGTAAAGAAAAACGACAGTTCATCATTACTGTAAGAAATGAAGGTCAGTCAGTTGAGAAGGTTTGGATGAGTTGGAGCACAGAGTGAAGGCAAAGCAAGCAACAAGTTCTCAGCACCTCTGGGAACTCCTTCAAGACTGTTGGAAAACTGTTTCATGTGATTACCTCATGAAGCTGATTGAGAGAATGCCAAGAGTGTGCAAAGCTTTACTCAAAGCAAAATGTGCCTACTTTGAAAAATCTGAAACATATTTTCACTTTTAAGTCTATTACATGACTCATTATGTGTTTCTTCATAGTCTGGATGACTTCAGTATTAATTAACAATGTAGGGGAAAAAATAAAAAACTAAAACATTGAATGAGAAGGTGTGTCCAAACTTTTGGCTGGTACTGTATATCACCCATGTGAAAAAGTAATTGTCCCCTTAGCTACCCAATCAACCAATTAACTAAATTCAATTTACTGTTGGATTTAATTTCATTAGCCACAGCATGATTAGTGCCACACCTGTTGAATCCTGATATCACTTAAATAGAACCTGTCTGGCAATGTGAAGCAGGATAGAATGTATCAAAAAAGCAGCACATGATGCCACATTCTAAAGAGATTTGAATACTGATGTGAAGCAAAGTCACTGAAATCTACCAGTCTCAAAAGTGTTACAAAACCATTGCTGAGGCTGGTGAACCCTCCCATTAGAGGCCGGCCTACGAAAATATCGCCCAAAGCCCATCAATAACTCATCTAGGAGATCACAAAAGAACCTAGACGAACATCTAAAGATCTGCAGGCCTCACTTACCTCAGTTATAGTCAATGTACACGATTCCACAATAAGAAAGACTCAGGGCAAAAATGGCATCCATGGGAGCACTGCAAGGCTCAAAACAGTCAGTCAGTCATTATCTGTACCGCTTATTCCCAGTTACGGGGTCACGGGGGAGCCGGTGCCCAGCCGGCAA
>JAOTRJ010000019.1:13084005-13096278 GCA_028564905.1 Leptodoras praelongus
GCAAAAGGAGGCCCTACACCATACTAATAAATTATTGTGGTCTAAAATGACAGGTGTTTCATTGTCTAACCCCTGTAGGTCAAGAAGGATTTTGTAAATCAACATGTACAAAGAATAATATGATGAGTGTGCAACAGTGATGAGTTTTAAAAGGGGCATTGGTAGCAAAACGAATAGCAGAATGGATAGATTATATCCAGTTTATGCAGTAAGCTTTTATTGGCTAATTGGTATATTACATCATGATAATCTAGCATAAGGAGGATGGTCATTTGACCATCAATGTATAGGCACACATTGTGTATAAAAAACCTATTTTAGACAGTCTACTGATGAGAACTGAGAATGACAAAGTACTGTCTAACCAAATGCCTAAATATTTATATTCTGTAACCTGATTTATGTTCATGCCATCGAGAATGAGAACAGTTTTATCTGTCTGAGGTACAGACAGATAAAATTTCCTGTCAAACCACATAACCTTAGTCTTGGTGGCATTTATCAGAAGATTCATTGTGGAAAGAGTTTGCTGTGAGAAAATTATCTTGGAGTGATTTCATTACAATCTCTGGAGACGGGCCAACAGCATAAACAACTGTATCACTGGCATAAAGGTGAATAGATGAGTCTAGAACAGAGAACAATATTGTTTATGTAAATAGAAAATGTTGGGTCTAAGTCCTACAGACATTACCTTTTGAAGAGAGTCCTTAAACATGTCAAATCTGCTTTTAAGTCTAATGTCCACTAGGAGGCAATACTCCCCTTCTGTGCTTTAGGTTAACGCATGGCAGAATCAAAGCACACAGATCAAAGTGAGTGAGTGCATCAGGTGAGTGAGTTAGTGGAAGAAGCAGTGGGGAAACACTGGGAACTTATCAGCAGGATATGAAGAGCAGGTTGTGGGAGCTACAAAGGGTTGGAGTGAGAAGACTTGCATGACTTGAGTGTAAAGGTGTGAGAACTACCACCTTACTGTGGCCATTAGAAAATCACCTTACTGTCAGCTGGGGTTTTGGCACTTAGCAGTGAGACTTCAATAGACTGTTGAGGGAAACTATGGAGACAAGATGGTCTTCAGTGTGTGATTCCTTCAGAATGAGAATTCCAGTACTTTTAAGTCAGTCGATTCCAAAGTCGGTCCCTGAGGTGTATTTTTCATCACAGACAAATTTAAACAATGAGACTAATATTTGAATATAAAGGGGGTTACCCCAGCTTTAAGTGACTCCTAATACCACTTTATTAGCGCCAGGTAAGAGAAGACTGCTCCTCCTAATACCATGAACCTATTTGTACAACATAGTTAAACAGCTGGCATAGTTACATGAGTCAAGTGGTGAATGGTTGTCAGTGGTGATACAAGCCCTGGCCTGTTCTTCCTCTTGTCTACAGGCTTGGCTGATTGATGCTGTTCTCAAAGGTCTTTGTGACCATGCATTTGGGTCAAAGAGGCTGAAGATAATCCTGGCGCAATGTCACAGACATATTAGGCTCAACGACACTAACTCTTTATGATCTCATTACCTCTGTATGCTTGTTGTCTGCACTTATCTCTAATTCATAAAGCGAATGTTTGAGAGAGGCCTCTACTTTCTACTCGCCTGAGCTTTAATCTGTAATATTAGTGCACTAGAGAGTGAAGTGATCCTGCTGGTGGTCTGTTAGCATTAAAGGTCTTACTGACTGGGTGGAGAGAGGCCAGTGGTGAATCATTTGTTAGCGTAGATAGTATGATCATGGTCAGAATTACAACCTTTTGAAGGGAAATGTCAACATGTCAAAATTCTAAGCGGTCTACAAGGAGTTTAAGGCTAATTTCATTTCCGAAAAAAAAAAATTATAGTGCGAACTGTTGATATTAATTATAGAAAGAAATACAGGAGCTTATTGCTGCGTTATACCTAATTGAGAATTGCTTCCAGTTACATAACCAAGTCGATTTACAGAAAGTTTATGGAATTTTTCTGAATTCAGACAAGCTGCCGGATGGAGTTTATTCGGCTAGGGAAATAACACTTCTGAGTAAGCGTGCCTTGTATATCCTACAGCGGCCGTTTTTCTTTGTTTGGCGCAAGGACAAAAGCAGGTGCAAGTTTAAGCGAGGGCGGACGCAGGGGCGGGGCTTCTGCGACAGAACAAAGTTTTCTGGTAGTTTTTTTTAAAAAAGAAGATTCACGCAATTGGCTCAAATGAATAGTGGGCGTGGCTTTTACAAGACGCTTTAAATAAACGGCGCCCGGAAGAAAGGAAAGGGGTGGTAGCTTATCGCAGTCAAGTGCTTGTGGCGGTGGTGTACCAGGGAGCGCGTTCACTATTACTGCAATGTTCTGTGTTGTATAGGAAGTTTAAGGACGGAAGAACTGAAAGCCGGGACAATCGAGCCGTCTTGTGTATCAGATCTCATATTTTGACTTTGTACATCCCAGGATATTTTGATCTACTGGTTGAAGGGGAAACGCTGCTTTCTTCCATTACAGTTTGAGCAGTCTGTCCAATGCTTTTACATCCGTTTATGAACAGCGCACTCGAAGCTATGCACCCAACGGGAATCCAAAAAGACACTACTTTTACCAAGATTTTCGTAGGGGGTTTGCCCTACCACACAAACGACGCGTCTCTGAGAAAATACTTCGAAGCGTACGGAGAGATCGACGAGGCTGTGGTCATAACAGACAGACAGACGGGCAAGTCAAGAGGCTACGGCTTTGTAAGTACTAACTCACACCTCAGTGTTAATCATTCTTAACTGCCTTCTGATGGTGGTGCATGTGTGTGCGGTTAGTAAAGCGGCGTGCTGAATGTACTGTAAACAACCCCTGGAGCAGCAGCACCTTCTTCTTCTTTCTTAGGCGAGGCGACGCGATGTTGTGCGTAAACGCGCACGCGGCACATTCATGTGTGTTTTGGGTTGATAAGCATCTGTTTACTATGTTGGCACTAGAAAACATAAACAAGGTGTATAAAGTTAAAGATTACATCCTAACCCATCCATACCTTCCGTTCCTGAGCGTGCACTTCGTGAATGTTTCTGAGCTCACACTTTCCCGAGTGGGTAGTCAAGCTTAAAGCAGAAGTGCTCAGCTGGGCAGCGCGAGCTTACGGCCTTTATATGGTGAAGTTTGTAAATGATGGTTTCCAAGCCTTCTCCTCCTACTATTTATTCATGTTGCATTAATGAAGCTCGACAGGCACCTAGAAATGTTTACAGGATCTTAACGGCAGGCAGAGAGTGGCAGATGATTTTGGCCTAAGATGGAGCTGTACGTGCTTTTACTGGTCCAGTTCTTATTCCTCCAGTTCCTCCAGTTCTTTTTCCTAAATGGGCTTTTGTATTCCATCTTGTGTTCTGTGTTTGCTTCATTTAAAAGCTGTAATGTTGCCATGTGCTGCCAGAATAAGGGTACTACACTAACTGTATGTTTCCTTCTTGCTCTCAAGGGGACACTCTTTGTACCTTTTTAATAAGCATCCTTTTCCTAGAATGGTGCATATTTTAAAAGCTTTAACCTAAAAACTCTTGATAGTCCATGTATGCACCTTAAATCATCTTTAAACATAGACTACAGTATATCCACTACATATACACTATTCTTAAGTGAAAAATTATTAAAGCAAATGTACAGCTTGGTAAAAAAAAAATTTCAGAGCGTATATTGTAGAGGTGAACATCTGGACCCCCCCCTCCACCTCCTGCTCCTACACACACACGCACACAAAGAAAACTTCCCCTGGGAACCTGACAAAGAGGAACTCCTTTAAAACAACCCACGTTGTTTATATAGGTATGTGTGTGTGTGTATATATATATATATCTCAGATTAACTGGAACAAAATCCAAATCCAGAGTCAGCCAAGAACTCGCAAGTAGAGGTAGTGCTTGTGAGGTCACACTGAGCTCTTTAAGGTCATACAGAAGCCATGTGTTTCTCAAATTAAATGACACGCATGGGAAATTGGAAATATTTATCAGAAACTAGAGTAATGGCCAAAATCTCAACCAAACATGGCATGGAAGACTGTGCTTATGTGGCAGTTTTCTGTTTGTGCTACAGTTTTGATGATCTTAATACATCACATGGTGGCTGTAGGTCAAAGCGGGTAGTGCTGCATTGCTCCAACGACTCTTTTTGGCTGAGTGTGTGGCAGTGCAGGTTTGGCAGGCTTGGGGAGATGAGGGCTTCGGCCTTCAGAGTATTTGGTGGTCTGGGTGATGATCCTTCCATCAAAACCTGTTTTCCATGCAAGCTTATTTTTCCTGCTAACTGGATTGACTTGTTGACCCTGTTCTGTTTTGGAACTATGAGAGAAGGATTGTACATTGCCAAACTATGAATGCTTCCTTTTTACCTGTACTAAGAAATTATGCAAACGGGTATCATGCTTGGGTTTTAATTTAACCCCTTACACTTCCAGGGTATTATTCATTATAAGCTTTAACCCACAAATGGGCCCTGGATTAAAGATTGAACTCTTATGCTGTTGGTTTGTACTGTATGTTTTAGTCTCTCGGCATTAACGCCATGGTGTTGTTTGGGTCTTTACTGATGGTTTTCACCCTGATTGTTAATGGCAATTATGTTTGCTAATAGTGCCTCACAGGATTTTAGGTTTAAGTTTTGTTTTTGTAGATGCTTATAGCACTCCTTTATGTCTACTAGGTGACGATGACTGACCGGTTAGCAGCAGAACGAGCCTGTAAAGACCCAAATCCCATCATTGATGGTCGTAAGGCCAATGTTAACCTGGCCTACCTCGGAGCAAAGCCACGCAGTCTTCAGACAGGTGAGCAGGGGAACACCGCTTGAACCTTGAACATTAGTTATTTCCTTTAGTTCAGTTTTCTTTTTCCAAGCTGTTACATTACATGAAACTTTAACAATTGCATGTTAAATTAACCTTATACTGTATTGAAGTGGCATCATTTAATATTTCTTGTGCTTTATAGGCCTATCTATTGGTGTGCAGCCAGTTCATCCAGCACTTATCCAAAGACAGTATGGGTAAGTCAGATGTCTTTGTGTTCTGTTACACTTTGTTATAATTTGATATTGTATGTGTAGACGCATTCAGTGTCTTACAATACCCAGTGGACCATAACAACGATGGCGCATACAACGGAAATTGAACAAGCTCCTTGTGTTCTTTGTCATGACTGGTTTAGTCTTTTGTGTGGCAGTAAGATTGTTCATACAGCAAGTTCCAGCTATCTTCAGTTTCTGTGTCTTTGACCAAAGTCAATTAGAGGTAGTCAGTGAGCTTGCACCATTTATAATATTGTGTCATTTCTAAACATGGTGCTAGAATTCTCTCTGTTTGTATTTTAGTCTTTTAGACTGATGATGCAGTTGGTGCTTTGGATAGCCAGAGCATGCACGCAGGACGTTTAGTATGAGATTTTGGTTCTGTCAGGGTATTTTGCCCTATGTATGTGTGAGAAAACCTGCCTTGTGAGTTTATTCCAAGCCATTGTTATGGAGAAAGCCGTTAACATGACTATCACCATTTTATTTGTCTTATAATAGTTGTAAGAAGAGGAAAGACCAACTCTGTTTCTTAGCAACCTTTCAACTAACACAAACGTTTATTGCCTGGTTAATGGTAATGGTATCATTTTTAAATAGTGTGTGTGGTTTGCCATGGTGACCGACTGGCTTTAAATACATTTTTACCTGCTTATTAACATGTTCATGTGAGAAGGACCTAAAACGTTCCGTCTGCTGGTGAGTTAGTTGCTGCGGTAACAAGGTGGAGCAGTGTTGGGGAGGGGGGACCCGTGTTTCTGCCTGTATGACAGGTGCTGTCTCGTATTTCCTCAATTACACCCTTCATACATATCTGCCCACCCTTTTATACTCACTTGCACACCTGTCGCTTTTCCCCATGGAGCTCTTTGTCTCCTTCTGCTCAGAAATGGATTGCTAGGATAGCTATACCTCCTTCCCTTTTGATTTAAACTGCTTTTTGGACCTGTATGTTGTAAATTCTAAGCATAAATCTGACATGGGTGCATAACCCAGCCACACGTTCCGAGTCATTTAGTTTAGCACGTATTTCTAGATATCAAATGGTCTTGCAGTCTCTGGCTGTCTTGACAGTATTGTGTGATGTTTTCTAAGCAGGTGAAATCGGTCATGTTGTCAGCTTAGTGATTAGACAGGGGCCCTGAAAAGTGACACCACAGTGAGGGTTCAGGTGGGGGGGGGTGTCTGTGGAGTACAGGAAGGGGGTTAGGGTTAGTGGGTTGTGTAGTGAGTAAAGAGAGGAATGGAAATGTTTAAGTGATATGAGCAGAAAAGACAGGGAGATGAGTTCAGCGTAGTTCCCTGTGCCCCAATTGCTAGATGTGTGAGCTGTTGCCTGGTAGCTTTATGAAATGTCACTCCCTCTCTACAGTTTCAACACTTTCCCTCTATAATCAGAATGTATTCCTCTGATAACAGAGCAGAATAATGCAAGCTGTCAGTGCACATTCAACATGTGTGAGGTCATTTGCTAAAGTTATTTTGTGGTCTTAAGCACTGGGTAGTTTATATGCGAATGCCTCTTTGTCATGTATATATTTTTACAGATGCTTTAGAAGGTAAGGTAAAATGTCTATGGGTTTTCTGTCTATACCTATTAATTAAAAACAAAATACTTCACATTCACATCGTTCAGCTTTAGTAGTGATCAGCAGTGTGAGGCTGCTATTCAGTTACAAAGGTAGTCATGTTTGACAGTCCTCATGATGTGGAGTTCAAGAATAAAGTGACCTCCAAGAGTCAATTAATGCACAGTGCAAGAGACCAGTGTGTAAACGTGACCTGGCAACTGCCTAGTGACTGAAGAGGTTTGTGTGTCCTTGACTGCTGTATCGGCTAAGCCTGGTCTATGGACTTTAAACAAAGCTTCTAGTTGCTTTACTCCGTGAGCTGAGTACAGTTTGCGTGGCCACTGCAGTACAGTAGTCTAGGATCCTAATGCTACCTTTTCTGTTTTGCTTTGATTTATGTGAGACTAAGACAGTGAGGGTGGGGGGGGGTCTGTATTTTCTTGTATCCTCTGATCTAATTCAAGTGTTCCTTTAACCTCCACTCTTCCATTCATGCTCGGCCAGTTGATGGAGTACATTACTGCGGGAAGAAGACGCGCAAGCTCCTGGCTCCACTGGGCTTAGCGTGGAGGTCCAGATTGGGTGCTGCTCACCCTGACCCCACCCTTAAGGTGCCAGTCAAGGCTTGAGAGTGCAGTGTAGTGTGCTGTGACGGTTTGAAGTGCTGTGCGCATGAATGACAGTAAAGCTTATGCTGATACATCTTCCATTGTTTTGTGACCTTCGCATGGTTTTTGGTTTGCAGTGCTGACTGGAGAGTGTGTGTGTGTGTGTTGGGGGGGAGGGGGCGTTATTGGATGTTTTGCACATGTTCTCCGCCCACACACCCTTTCCTGTGTTGAACCATGGTGTGCATCTCTTTCATTTATGCAAACAGAAGTAATTCTAAAAGTGTATATTGCCTGTTATGTTGATGTCTTACTTTTAGCGCAGTGTTTAACAGTGTCTGTGTAATATATTCTTTACAATATATTCAATTCTTAATCTTCATTCATGGAAAAAAAAAAAACCCTGTTGAATCTCCTGAAATCAGGAAGGAACTGTATGTAAATGTTTCATGGGTTGTTTCGTTTAAGAATAACTCTCTTGTAATGCATTTGTTTTTTGTTTTCAGATAATTACTAGAAAATAATGCCTGGGGTTGACCATGTGAAAGAGCACAGCGATTAAAATGCAACCTGCTGCTAGTACAGACAGTTGTGTGTTATCCTATGCAATGGCCATTATGTATTTCACCACAAACGGACACAATGGCAGGGACCTTTGAGTGTGAACTAAGATGTTTTTCAGTTCCTGCTGTCTGAATAGAGGTCCCCTGATGATATTTCTTGCCATTTCCCTTGGGAGGGTTGTTCTGTTTGTTTCCAGGTGTGACATCTTGAGGCCCCCTCCTTACTACACCTTCACACAACCCTCTACATTCTGAGAGAAGACTGTGACTGTGTGTGTGATTAGTAAAGCTACACCCTCCCCTCTCAGAGAGACAGTCTCTCTAGTGGAAAGGACTCGCAGGGGAAATATTCAAACCTTGTTAATAATAGCACAACAGTCTGTGAGGGAGAAGAGGTGAATCTGTCCTTTCTCCACACTGTTAATTACCCTTGTAGGGATAAAAGCTCACCTGTGAATATTACTACACAGTCACAGTTTAATATAAACATGCGGCTACTGGTACCCGCCTGGCACATGGCATTGATCTCATTATTAGTGCATGCAGTGCATGCGTGTATGTGAGATAGTCTGCTAGCTCTCACTGACTGAGTGAAAAGTAGCAGCTGTTACAACACTTGTGGGTGTTGGGTGAGAGAAGTTGCCAGAAGCATCTGTCTCACAATTTGCTTGCTAAGAACCCATTCCATCTACCAAGACTGTTAAATTTATGCAGTGCACATGTTGTAGGTGGGATGCTCCATAAACCTGCAGAAGCTTCCTTTTACTGTCAAATTCTGATTTCTTTTTAATGTAATACTAGGTTGAATGTTTATCCTTTGGCCTTTTCCCAAAGTGCTGATGTTTTCTCCATCTTATTGATGCAAGCACAGTAAGGATGTGAGCATGTGGTCTTGTCATTAATAAGATGGAGATTGCTAACGGGATTGAGAAACAGCTGAATTATGGTATCATGCAGTCTGTTTGTGTATTCACTCTTATCTCTGTGTATGCAGGCTGGCGCCGCAGTACGTGTACCCACAAGCCTTTGTGCAGCCCGGCCTCATGCTCCCTTCTCAGGTGGCCTCCTCGCTCACGTCGCCGTATGCGGACTACACTGCCGCTTATGCTCAATACACCTCAGCAGCATTTGATCACTACCCTTATGCTTCTTCCCCGGGCTTTGTGGGCTATGGCTACACCAACAGCCACATCACTGGCCCAGCCTCCAACACCACTTTGCTGCAGCAGACCCTCACCAATGCGCCCACTGCCGCCACCCCTGCCTTTATCCAGTACCCAACACAGCAGCATCTTCAACCTGAGCGCACACAGTGAGGGCCAGATGAGCCTGTTGAGCTCTGGTGGGAAAAGACCATGAGGATTAATAACTATTGCACCATCACATCAGGATTTGCTTCAAGCAGCTGAGTCCGGAGACAGTGAAACTGTGCAGTGGATTTAAAAGAGCTTCCAGAAGCACTGATGCTTTTTAAAATATTTCCTTCAACCTTATTACTGTCATTATTATTATTATTCATGTTATTCATCATAAGCTTAATTGTATTAATGTTTTTGTGCTCACATTATATTGTTAAGATCAAAAGGAAGATGCCTCATTGTTTAGTGTGTTTGGAGTTGAAAATGACGTTAAGGGAGAATGTACATTCATATACTGAGCATGATGGGGCTTTAGAAGGTTTAATGGGGTATTGCTGCTGAAGGACACTGGGGAAAGCTTTTGTGACAAAGGAAAGTATAAGTTTAAGTTTATAGACTGGGTAGAACCCAAAATCAGAGAGGTGGGAAATGGAAATTCAACAACACCTGTAGAGGCACAGCAACAAGAGATGGTACTAATTCAAGGACTTCATGGACAACTTCAAGCTACTGCTACTGCTTAAAGACACTCAAACCCCCCAGGACAACCTTTTTTTTTTTTTATAATAATGAAGAGGCCTTAAATATAGAATCTTTCTTTAGATGTAAATGACCATTTAACATTTGTATATAGGGTGAACTGTGAATAAGCCACCACCTGCTTCCAAACAAAATGAACCCCAGTCTACAGACCTCAGACTTGTTTAAGTCCAAAGACTTGTGATATGGTATTTTAGAGTAAGGGTGCTAATTAAAGATTTTGATCAGGTTTCTGTCCATGGTGATGAATGTGACTTTATGCCACAATGCAAAACTGATATGGAGAAAGGTGTCCAGTTCAGGAGAAGCATTGAATGCACCCCTTGTTTGGATTGTGGATGAATGAAGATAATCATTTCTATGATGCAATAAGCATTGGATTTTAACATGTATGGTAGCTGACACTGAAACCTACAGTATATCAGTTTTGTATAACTGTTAAAACTAATTGTAAAACATCATCTTGAATATCTCTGACAGGGGTGTTCTTTATGTACAGCATTGTCACAATTTAAAGGATTTTGCAGTATTTATGTTAAGATATTTAAGTGATCTGTGGTACTATTAGTTTTTTTTTATGTGTAAATTGATCTCTCAGTACACCAGACATGCAAAACATACAATGTTTCAGGCTTCTGGTTGCCAAATAAGTATGTGTTTAAAAAAAAAAAAAAAAATTGATTGAGCATTCTTCATATACTAATAACACGTGCACCTAAAAAAAAATTAAGTGGATTTTTTTTAAGCCTCAGCTTGCACCTGGCACATTGCTCTACAGAGCATTTTTATGTCACATCATTTCACTATTTGCAAAGAAGCCATACCAAGGAAAGTCTTGGGGGGGGAAAAAAATAAAGACTTTATACTGAAAATAGGAATGCAGTCGATTGTTCTTACATTACCTTTTTGTTTTGGGTGGAAATTATACTTCTGTCTTTTCTGTATACTCTTTTCTCTATATATCTTTATGCTGCCATAGGGAGTGTGCAAAACCGGCATATTCTTGGTAGCAAATATTGATTAAATGCATAAATTAAGCTTGCGTTTTACTACTATTCCCTGGTCAATGCTATCGCTTGTTTCCATTGTTATCAGGAACTAACAGTCGCATGTATCAAGTAGATTTTTTTTCTTCTTCTTTAGGACTTGATTAGGAGTGATTATTTACCAGGTTCGCCGCTGAATGTAATAAATGACCTAAAATACTGAGTTTGACTGGTACCATGTGTATCATATCAGCATGCTCAGAGTGTGCGTGATGTTTGGTTAGGTCATGGGGAAGGGGCCCTGCTGGTTATCAGGCTTTAACACAAGCAGTGGCCCCAGGCGTGCACTGTTCTCTACCAGGACACATACACTGTTGTCTTCGGCAGCGTTTCAGAGGGAGGCTGGTTATAAGGATGTAGAGAGTGGATTAATATGTTCATAGTCATTGTTAGTTGGCAGGCAATGTGAAAACGCGTTAAAATACAGCCAACCTGGCTATAGACCACATTTCTGTTTTTTTTTTTTTTTTTTCTTATCAAGCAGAATCTCTCACTTCTTCCCAAACAATTAGAGCTTTGTCTATTGAATGTATACGGCATTTTAAGCATTTTGAACCTCAATGTTTGGGAGTGTGATCCAGTTCCTAATTCCATTGTAAATGCGTCAGTCAGGTTTTTCTAGGCGATCTGGAGGTAGCTGCATGGCCTGTTGAGCAGAGATAAATAAGAGTGGACTTGTTTGTGAAGCTGCTGTGGTGTAATGGAGTCACAGTGCTAGCTTAAATAAACAGCTCCATTCATTGTATGCACTCGAGATGAAGTTATGGCTGTTTATGCAGCTATGGAATGAACATGCTAAACTCTTTTTGTCACTGGTCTGAATCTGATTGTTTTTTCAAGAGTTGCAAGATGCTAAGGATCTCAACCAAACTTGGCAATATTTCAATTGCTCCATATCATGTTCTTCGTTTCATAGCTCAAACATGCATCACGAGTATTTTATTTTTAGTAAGTTAATGGTACTTTTTCTTTTCTATTTCATTCTTCTTCCTTACTCCTAACAACTCATTGCCTTATGGTCTTTACACTTCTCTATTTTCATTTACATGAATGGATTTTATTGCAGTCCCTCTTTGTCATTTCTACAGTCTGACTGTTACATTACTTCCCTTATTCTCTTTAATAACTTTTGCTTCTCTTCCTGCTGTCCTTGCCACACATTTGCAATAGAAAGGGAGACAGGGTTGAAGTGAGTTCTGCCTTGATAAACCACATGTAGAGCTTTATGCTGAATCATTGACATTCATATGCCACTGTGCTGCATTAACCTTAACATTTCCAAGCTATTAAACAGCCACACATTCTATTATTCTGTTTATAATACCACACTGCCTAATACCTGACAGTGATTAGTAGAAAGGCACTTCAATGTCTAAGAGCTCCACTCACCTTTTTAGAAATTCACCACATTGATTATTTATATTCATAAAGGGGTATACCCGGGTTCGATCCCCGGGTGGGGCGAGCTGGGAAATTTCTGTGTGGGGTTTGCATGTTCTCCCCGTGTTCGCGTGGGTTTCCTCCGGGTACTCCGGTTTCCTCCCACAGTCCAAAGACATGCAG
>JAOTRJ010000019.1:13113147-13123999 GCA_028564905.1 Leptodoras praelongus
GTCTGGGTCCTTCCTGTGTGCAGTCTGCCTGTGGGTTTACTCCGAGTACTCCAGTTTCCTCCCACAGACCAAAGACATGCTTGGTGTCTTTAAAGTGACCCTAGTGTGTGTGTGTGTGCCCTACGATGGATTGACGCCCTGTCTAAGGTTGTTCCTGCCTTGCGCCCTATGCTGCCGGCTAGGCACCGGCTCTCCCGTGACCCTGAAAGGGAATAAGCGGCCAAGAAAATGAATGAATGAATGAAAATTAAAACATCTCAAATATGCATTGCTCAATATAATCAAAGTAAAAAACGTGAAGCTGAGAAATAACTTTTCAGCCTTTTTGCAGAGACCAACAATGCAGAACTCATTTCTGAGCCAAAAAAACATGTAAACAGAAGCCTGAAATGAAGAAACAATCAGATCCATTACAACTGTATCTGTGAAGTTATAGGATTATTCAATGCAGGAGTAGAGGAAGTAAACATAATACAGATGAAACGCTCGTGCCGAGTGACGGTGCGTCTTACGTCAGCTCGGGGCTTTGACGTGTACAGCGAGCACGCGCGTTTCAGTCTTCTCAGTCCGACAGGGAAAAGATGGCAGCGTCCGTGTGCAGATTCGGGGGAGCCGTGGGCCAAGCTCTGGCTAAAGCTCGCAGTGTGAGTAACCTGTGCGTCCACTTGCTTAAGAACGCGTTAGGAGTTTCCAATAAGCCGTTTGCGGCTAAGCGCCGTTTATCGGCTTCAGAAGAAGACGTTTGTCATTCACATGACTTCCGTTGGTCCTCTAATACACTGAAGACCACAGCTAGCTAAACTCTATATCAGAAAGCAGGGGAGCTCAGAGCGCGGTCTGTGCTGTATTACCGGTTTAAAATACTCTTTAGTACGACGGTGGGTGTAGATTTGGAGCGCTAAAGAACACGGGACTAGTTAGCACAGCGGCTAACTGCTCCGTGTAGCTAATGCTAGCTAGCCAACCAACCTTAGAAGGTCAACAAATCCCTCCGATAGCAGCGCAGTGGTTTAGTTTTCGACACCCAGCCGGGCAGTGATTCTGGAAAATGAATGGCCGTGTTGTAGCGTGTGGGTTAAACACCTGTGTCAGGTCTGTGAAATAAACACCGCTCACAAGGTCATACAACACGACCGGGTTATCTACAGGCTAGCAGCTCTGCAGCTTCATGTTCTTCAGTAGCTGCCATTTCAGTGAACCCTAATCTATAGTCATTACATTTATGGCATTTGGCAGACACCCTTATCCAGAGTGACTTACATTTATCTCATGTTATACCACTGAGCAGTTAAGGGCCTTGCTCAAGGGCCCAACAGTGGCAGCTTGGTGGTGCTGGGGCTTGAACCCCCAACCTTCTATTCAGTAACCCAACACCTTAACCACTGAGCCAGCCCTGCCCCTCAGTAGTCATACAGTTCTGGAGTACCAAGTAATGCAAATATGAACATAAAGTACAGATTTAGTGTCACCCTGAGATTGATTTAGCTTGATCATTCCTGCAAATTCACTCCAGCTTTAAAAAAAACAAACTTTCGTTTCTGATGCACTGGATCTGCTACAATTCAACTTGACAAACAGAACATGGAGGTTTTTCCCCCTTGGTCCATTCACCATTAGTCTTGGGATTTTCAGTTTCAGAGTTTTTTTCTCGGTCTTTCTCTGTAGCCTGTTCTGCTTTCTTTGAGACGGGGACAAGCGACTGTGTCTTATGCCCAAAGCCTGCTGAGTGTTCCAGAGACGCGGGTGACGACTCTGGAGAACGGACTGAGAGTGGCGTCTGAGACCACAGGACACGACACCTGCACTGTGAGAAGTCATCAAGTTGTATAATAATAAATTCATTTAAATGAATGTATTTGGTTTATAATTTACACCGGTGTTTAGACTTCTGCTTGTCTCCTAGGTTGGCCTGTGGATCAATGTCGGGAGCAGATTTGAGTCTGAGAAGAATAATGGGGCTGGCTTTTTCTTGGAGCACTTGGCTTTCAAGGTAAAAAACAAAACTTTTTTTTAAATTATTTTTTTGTCACACTCTTTTAGTCACAGTTGTCAGATCGTGCAGCTCAGGTTATGAGAGATCAGTCTACAGCTGAATATTGATGACATTCACAACATCTGGATATTGAAACCTGGAGCTAAGTGCAGGGGTGAGGTGCAAGAACATGTCTACTGACAGAATGTGTATATGCTACTGGGAGAAACCTATTAGGAATGTTGTGCTCAATAATTTAATTCCTTGTTTCTTGGAGAAAATATGTATATATACACTATATTGCCAAAAGTATTCGCTTGTCTGCCTTCACACACACATGAACTTGAGTGACATCCCATTTTTAATCCATAGGTGTTTAATATGATGTTGGCCCTTTGCAGCTATAACAGCTTCAACTCTTCTGGGAAGGCTTTCCTCAATGTTTAGGAGTGTATTTATGGGAATTTTTGACCATTCTTCCAGAAATGCATTTGTGAGGTCAGACACTGATGTTAGATGAGAAGGCCTGACTCACATTCTCCACTCTAATTCATCCCAAAGGTGTTTTGTCGGGTTGAGGTCAGGACTCTGTGTAGGCCAGTCAAGTTCTTCCACACCAAACTCACTCATCCATTTCTTTATGGACCTTGCTTTGTGCACTGGTGTGCAGTCATGTTGGAACAGGAAGGGGCCATCCCCAAACTGTTCCCACGAAGGTGGGAGCATGAAATTGTTCAACATCTTTTGGTATGCTGAATCATTAAGAGTTCCTTTGACTGGAACTAAGGGCCAAGCCCAACTCCTGAAAAACAACCCCACACCATAATCCTCCTCCACCAAACTTTGCACTTGGCACAATGCAGTCAGTACCGTTCTACTGGCAACTGCCAAACCCAGACTCATTCATCAGATTGCCTGATGGAGAAGCGTGATTCGTCACTCCAGAGAACACATCTCCGTTGCTGTAGATTCCAGTGCCAGTGTGCTTTAAACCACTGCATCCAACACTTTGCACTGCGCTTGGTGATGTAAGGCTTGGATGCAGCCGCTCGGCCATGGAAACCCATTCCATGCAGCTCTCTACGCACTGTTCTTGAGCTAATCTGAACGCCACACGAGGTCTGTAGTGATTGACACTGCAGAAAGTTGCTGACCTCTGCATTATGTGCCTCAGCATCCGTTCACCCCGTTGTCATTTTTTGTGGCCTACCCCTTTGTGGCAGAGTTGCTGTCCAGAATTCATTGATTTGAATGGGAGAGTAATACACTTTTGGCAATATAGTGTAATATAATTCCAGCAGGAGAAACAATTCCCAAAATCCAGTTTGGTCTGACCACCTAGGCAAACCACAGAGTCTGCTGGTGGAAAGAAAAGTATATCGTAATGACCGTTATTAATGCTAGAGACGTTATTCTTTTCTTCTGTCAATGCTAGGGCACAAAGAAGCACTCCCAGGCTGCTCTTGAACAAGCAGTAGAGTCGATGGGCGCTCATCTTAGTGGATACACTTCTCGCGAACACACCGCCTATTACCTGAAGGCCCTTGCTAAGGATCTGCCAAAAGGTGGGATGCAGATTTAGAACAGTGTTGCTTGCAAAATGTCAGTGCAATTCCTGATTTATCATAGAGATCAAGTTATTTTGTCAGTAACATGATTTTGGCATGGTCATATTGTTGATCATTTTTGTATCAGAGCTATGGATTCCTAAAATAGTAGCATTCAGACTAGTAATGTAGACTTTTTTTAGCAGTGATTCTTTATATTATAAACTTGCATTGTTATTTTGGGGTAAATTCAGTTTTTTTTACTGTCATTGATTTGGGTTTTTTTTTGTGCATAGCGGTGGAGCTCTTGTCTGAGGTGGTGCAAAGTGCATCTCTGAGCGAGGCTGAGATAGAGCAGCAGAGGGGAGTGGTGCTCAGAGAGCTGGAGGAGGTGGAGGGCAGTCTGCAGGATGTCTGCTTGGATCTGCTCCATTCCACTGCATTCCAAGGCACACCCCTGAGCCAGAGTATTCTGGGACCTTCGCAGAATGCCAGGTACACACACACACACACACACACACACACTTCAAATGTATATTGTGATGGTTGGTTTGTTAACTGACACTCCTGTTCTGCCTTGCTCTTTAAGGAGTCTGACACGTCAGGATCTGGTGGATTATATCAACAGTCACTACAAGGCTCCTCGCATGGTGCTGGCTGCTGCTGGAGGTAACATACAAGCCTCTGCTTTTTCCTGATAAGTATTCATAATAAGAGATATTCTTCTACCAAATGGTATTTTTCTTTGCAAGTAAGAATCAGCGTAGGAGCCCGTTGAGACGATCACAATGAAAACATTAAAAGAGAACTTTTTATGTCCAATGAGACCATTAAGTCCAGCATGAAATCAGTACATAGATTAATGTTGGTAGTCATTAGCTGTGTTATATCAACTGCAGTGAAATTACTGAGGGGAAAAAAAGTAATGATAAGACTTGTCCACTGTGACTAAATTAAACTGAATTATTTGAACCAGAGTCCTCCTAATAAAGTTTGTCCACTTGGTGGCCATCTTGGCAAAGCCCTCAGGCAGGTGTTTTCAATCGTAAGACCAGGTGTCTGTCTACTTAAATGAGCTGAGACCCGTATATAGGGATGTGATTTTTCTGGGTTAATCTGGAATTCCAGATTTACAGAAGTGAAAATGTGATCTACGTGAATCGTGCAAATCTATAAAGAAACATTTCGGGGACGGTGGGTATTTGGGGTGTATGAGCTTCTATGTCTGTAGGCTTAAGTGCATGAAGATGTGTTTCCCTTCTCAAGTATCACCAAGGATGTTTGTTTGCGTTCAGCTCGAGCTCAACATGCCCAATTCTGCACCTGCTGCATATCCCAGTCACATTTGCGTGAATTCTGGGGGAAAAAGTTACAAATAAGTTTATATAAATTTCACATTAGTAAATTAGATGGCGGGGAAAATGTTCAAATAAGCCCAAATAAGCTGTGTGTGTGCATGTGCACGTATGTCACTCGCAGTTTCTGCAGGAATTGTTTAAGAGCATTCTTATTTTCTTCTGCTAAATTACTGTAAATGTTTAAAAAGATCTTGTAAAGACAATATGAATTAACTAAAATCCTCTATGATGCATACTGTATGTTTAATAAAGAGAATGCAGCAGTAGTGATAAACTGTAGATGATGAGTGATTTTGCTTTGGTGTAGGTGTGAACCATGAGGAGTTGGTTGGGCTGGCCAAGCAGCACTTATTTGGTGTTGCATTTGAGTATCAGGATGACGCTGTGCCCCTGCTGTCCCCTTGCCGCTTCACTGGCAGTGAGGTAAGAAATGTAGATGTGCGAAAAATGTGTGGAAATATGGATTCGTCCATATATTTTTGTTGGATGTGTCAAAACCGCCATACTGAACATCACTATAATGTATTGCCAGTTCATATTTGCTGATCTTTTTATTTTTTGCTTGTGCTCCTGTTCATATGTTCCTGTTTCCTTCAGGTGCAAGTGCGTGATGATGCCATGCCCCTGGCACATATTGCTATTGCAGTAGAGGGGGCTGGGGCTACCAGTCCTGACCTTGTGCCACTCATGGTTGCTAATTCCATTATCGGCAGCTATGACATCACATTTGGAGGTGGCAAGGTTCGTTGATTCGGTTTGCTTTATAAAAAAAAAAAAATATTTCCAAAGACTGCTTGGTTACATTTTGAAGTAATACTGTTTGTCCCAGTAATTATTATTTTGATATACTTGCACTAAATTATAAAAAATTGTGTGTATATAGCACCTGAGCAGTCGCCTGGCACGTCTGGCTGCAGAGGGCAACCTTTGCCATAGTGTCCAGTCTTTCCACTCCTCCTACAGTGACACTGGACTGATGGGCATCTATTTTGTTACGGACAAACACAAGATCAGTGACATGATGCACTGGGCTCAGAATGCATGGTAAGGTTTTTGAGGGGAATTATATATAAATAGGTGGCTATTTGCATTTCCCCGTCTTACAACCTGTAAAACCACCAATAACCCGGAAAAAAAAATTCTGTGAAGCATGGAATTTCAGGTCATCAACATGGAGTAGTCTTCTCCACTACCAGTTCCTTCTACATTTACAGAGTGACATCAAATGAACAAAGCACGTTAAATCTATAACACTGACCATACTAATTGATATTTTAGGTAGGTAATCATTAACATTAGTTATCACTAATGTTACCTGGCTGTAATGTTGCTGTTCTCCTCAGTATTGTGCTCTGGGATAGCTTGTTGCAATTTCAGTGCAAACTGTTACATAATTGTTCACTACAGTTCACTATAGTAGCACAACACCAGTAGCCTCCCAGGGCTGCAACTGTTAAAAAAAAAAAAAAAAAATCTGGTTAAATTAGCTTTTTAATGAGCACTGACAAAAAAAAAAAAAAAAAAAGTCATGCTTTTGTGGGAACATCCATTTTTTTCCCACTTCATGCATTTAACATCCTGAGGTGAGAAATGATGTCATTATAACTTGCACATTACCATTTACAAGATTCCATGAACGCAACATTTTTTTTTTTTCATTAATCTAAATTTTTGCTTATCTGTAGGAAATTCTGTAGGGGTTTTGGCAAATCTTCAGAGACTGTGCAAATGCTGATTGTTCATTGAATAAGTCCATTTTTATCCATGGCTCTATGCCAGTGCTGAAACTATTGTGCTGGTTTTTTTTGTTTTCTTTTAACCACAGGATGAACTTGTGTACCACAGTGACCGAGAGTGATGTAGCCAGAGGAAAGAATGCTCTGAAGGCCAGTTTAGTAGGACAGCTAAATGGTAATTATAGTTACATTGCATATACACCTTCAGTTAAATTTGTAATATGTGATGAATTTTTAATTGCATGCTATCTCTGTGATATGAAGCTGCTAGTGTTTTTAAACACTTGGTGTCCTTTATTAGACACACTTCGTTAGTCTGAGGTATGTTTTTCACCTTGTGGGTGAGATTATAGTTAGACTTATTCCAGCAGTGTCATGTCAGTGTCACTGTTGTACTATGATCCACCACGCAAATGTCTTCCAGATACATGGTAGGCATACATGATAAAAATAAAAGCTTCTGAGTGGCAAGTGTCATCCAGAGATCATGAACTGAATTCCAATAATGCACCAATCAAATGGTTTATCTGTCGAATACTCCCACTCTTTGTTAACTTCTCTGTTTGTCTCACTTTCTTCACTCTCCCTTTTCAGGTACCACACCAATCTGTGATGACATTGGCAGGCACGTTCTCAGCTACGGCCGTCGCGTTTCGTTGGATGAGTGGGTCGCCAAAATTGATGTAGGTCTACCCTCCTGACAGAGACTCCTGTCAGTGAGAATATTATTGTTGTTGTTATAGTATTATTATAATAAAAATGATTGGTTTTTTTTTTAGGCTGTGACACCCAAGATGGTGCGTGACATTTGCACCAAATATATCTATGACAAATGCCCTGCTGTTGCTGCTGTTGGTGAGTTGTTGTTTTTTCCCCCCTCAGTCACTTGACAGTACTCATTTTAAACACACTGCATTTGTTTTGAGAAATTGTGCCCAATTTTATTGCACTCAGTGTGATTCATTCTTCTCTTCAGGTCCTGTTGAGCAGCTTCCTGACTACAACAGAGTGCGCAGTGCTATGTACTGGCTTCGGTTCTAAATTCTCATTTAATTTCATCAGTTTCCTGTATCTCTCCTTCTTTTATATTCTGCTCCCCACAGCCTTTTGCCCCACACCTTTCAGACCTCGTCTTTCTCCCTTGTATTACTATGGTCTATTCTGTACCATAGTGTGCCTGGTAATCCATCAGTACTGCTCAGAGAAACACACACACATTGAGCTTTCAGACTTATTAGTCTGTATGAGAATACAACCCAGAGTGAAATGGATATGGTTTGGTGATAAATTCAGGTTTGGTGATGATTTTTCCTGCAGACAATAGTGTTAAAAGCAGAGGAGGCTGTGCAATTGGGGTAGAGTACATTCAGATGGAAGATGCAGGAAAATTAAGTTCAGTATGTCAGAAACAGCTGACGTATTTATGAAATAATGTGATGTTTTGTTTCTGTCCTTTATTGTACATAACAGAAGCTCCCATTCTGAATTCCAATAAAATTCTGTAAACACCAATGTATGGGGTTTTTCTTTTGTCATTGATTTCAGAATTTTGTCAAAAAGGTTCTCAACAAATGCCCAATATCAAGATTTTTATTGTAATAGGTACATAGGCATGCAGAATATAAAAATAAAGAAACAGTCAGCGGTGTTTATTCAGGACGTGTCCATCTACTGATTTTCACACGTCATGTACGATATGTAAGATAATCAGTCTGTCCATTCTTCAAAATGTACCTGGGTCATAGAGTTGAAATGATGAATGCAATGTAGTGATTAATCGAGCTTGCAGTAATGTCTAGTCATGCAATCTGTTCTTGATGATGGAATTCCTAATGCTCTGTTTAGCTTTAGACCACATATAGACCTGTTCCTGCTAGACTGATGATTCCGCCTCACTGGCAGTTACCTCGGCATTATAGAACCGCAGTTACACATTTAACCTGTATTCACTTCTGTATGCTTTTTTATGTCCCTTAAAGCATCCTGAATTATATCATTAAATGATGTGATATTGTGAATTGCTTATGTATCAAAATTGCATGGTATCACATGTGTGATTTGGTTGTGTAAAACAAATAAAAACAGAATACGATGATTTGCATTCCTTTTCAACCCATATTCAATTGAATACACTACAAAGACAATAAAAGATAATGTTCAAATGGATAAACTTTGTTTTTTGCAAATATTCACACATTTTGAATTTGACACCTACAGCACGTTCCAAAACAGTTGGGGCGTGTTTACCGCTGTGTTACATCACCTTTCCTTTTAACAACACTCAATAAGAGTTTTGGAACTGAGGACACTAATTGTTGAAGCTTTGTTGGTGGAATTCCTTCCCTTTCTTGCTTGATGTACAACTTCAGTTGCTCAGCAGTCCGGTGTCTCCATTGTCTTATATTGTGCTTCATAACGCCACACATTTTCAATGGGAGACAGGTCTGGACTGCAGGCAGGCCAGCCTAGTACCTGCACTCTTTTACTACAAAGCCACACAGTTGTAACACGTGCAGAATGTGTCTGGGCATTGTCTTGCTGAAATAAGCAGGGACGTCCCTGAAAAAGATGTTGCTTGGATGGCAGCATATGTTGCTCCAAAACCTGTTAGTACCTTATAGCATTAATGGGTCCTTCTCAGATGTGTAAGTTACCCACACTATGGGCACTAACACACCCCCATACTATCAGAGATTCTGGCTTTTGAACTTTGCGCTGATAACAATCCAGACAGACCTTTTCCTCTTTGGCCCAGAGGACACGACGTCCATGATTTCCAAAAATAATTTGAAATGTGGACTCAGACCACAAGACACTTTTCCACGTTGCGTCAGTCCATCTCAGATGAGCTTGGGCCCAGAGAAGCCGACAGTGTTTCTGGATGTTGTTGATGTATGGCTTGACTTGCACTTGTAGATGGAGCAACAACCTGTGTTCACTGACAATGGTTTTCTGAAGTGTTCCTGAGCCCAGAATGATGACAGAATGACAGACAGAATGATGTCGGGTTTTAATGCAGTGCTGCTTGAGGGATCGAAGTTCATGGCCATTCACTGTTGGTTTTTGTCCTTGCTGCTTACGTGCAGAGATTTCTCCAGATTCTCTGAATCTTTTGATGATATTATGGACTGTAGATGATGAAACCCCTACATTCCTTGCAGTTGCATGTTGGCAAACATCATTCTTAAACTGTTGGACTATTTGCTCATGCAGTTGTTCACAAAGTGTTGAACCTCACCCCATCCTTGCTTGTGAATGACTGAGCCTTTCAGGGACGCTCCCTTCATACCCAATCATGATACTCACCTGTTTCTAATTAAGCTGTGCACCTGTGGAATGTTCCAACCAGGTGTTTTTTGAGCATTCCTCAACTTTCCCAGTCTTTTGTTGCCCCTGTCCCAACTGTTTTGGAACATGTTGCAGACATCAAATTCAAAATGAGTTAATATTTGCAAAAAAACAATGAAGTTTATCCATTTGATCATTGAATAGCTTGTCTTTGTAGTGTATTCAATTAAATATGGGTTGAAAAGGATTTGCAAATCATTGTATTCTGTTTTTATTTATGTTTTTCACAACATCCCAACTTCATTGGAATCGGGGTTATAGAAAGACCAGAAAGTTCTCTGGGCCCAAAGTCATCTGAGATGGACTGAAATACAATGGAAAATTGTTCTGTGGTCAGATGAGTCCACTTGAAGCTTGTTTTTGGAAAGCAATGAAATGTACAAAAAACAGCATCTGATGGCAGGGGGGTGCATCAGTGCTCAGAGCATGGGTGATCTGCATATATATGTGAAGGTGCCATTGATGTGGAGGCTTATATAGTTTTTTTGGAGAAACATATGCTGCTGTCAAGAATACGTCTTTTCCCAGGAGCTCCATGTTTATTTAAGCAGGACGATGTCAGGCCACATTCTGTATGAGTTACGTACATAACAGCATGGCTTGACTGGCCTGCGGTCCAGATCTGACTCCTATTGAAAATGTATGGTGCATCATGAAGAGGAGAATCAGACAACAGACAACAGTGACCATGGACTTTTGAGCAGCTCAAGTCTTGTACACAGCAAGAATGAGTGGAATTTCCACTTGCAAAACTGCAACAATTATCATCAATTCACAAACAATTAAAAAGTACAATTAAAAAGGTGATGTGACCCAGTGGGCGGCACGGTGGCGCAGTGGATAGCGCTGTCGCCTCACAGCAAGAAGGACCCGGGTTCGATCCCCGGGTGG
>JAOTRJ010000019.1:13316252-13326604 GCA_028564905.1 Leptodoras praelongus
GCCCTACACCATACTAATAAATTATTGTGGTCTAAAACCAGGTGTTTCAGTTTCATTGTCTAACCCCTGTATGTATGCTTTATCATTTTAAAGTTATGTACTCCAGATGTCATGTTGGGCATACAAGCCTGACACATTCTGTTTTATGATAAGGGCTACAGTTGCCCCATATTGCAACACTTGTCAAACCACTTTAACAGCCAAGCATATACTAATTGATTGTTCTATCTACTAGAACAATTTTACATAACAGCAACAAAAGACGGAATACAGAACTCAGAGACACTTCTTAATTTCTGTCAAGAACAATACTGAAAGCACATATTAACCGATAACTAGACATGTGACCCTTTATTCAGGAGAAGACCTACAGTTGCCCCATTGACATGCACCTTTCACAACCATACCAGTCATGAAACTGGCCTAAAAAGCAGTAACGTGTTAAACCCACCCCTTAACTTCCTAACTAACTTTTAAAGTGTTCTTTAGGAAACATCATACTCAAAACCAAACATTATTAGTTTCTTTCTTCATCTCAATGTAGCTAGTAGTGAAAATGTCTTTGGTGTATTGTCACTTCATTACAAACATGCATTCATTAGGAAAATAACCTGACTGGTACATTATTATGTAAACACTAAATACAGATCAGGCTTTTGTGAACTGGCACAAACACAGCTGATTCTGCTGTGATGCCTGCATGCATTCTGTGCAGTGATGACTCCATGTGAAGTTCCATATGTCTCCGCAAGCAGCAACAGTCATATCCCGCAGTGACGGCGAGGCCAGCTTGGCAGAATTGGTATGCATGTTGTAATCCTGTGTGTGGGTGTCACCATCTGTCTGTGGAAATGGCACAGTCAGAGCATAATCAAAGCTAAATACGTAGTTGAAGGATGTCCTCTTTCTAAAACGGGCCTTTTCTATGCATTAGTCAGCTGAGGGAAATACACGGAGATGCTACATCATGTAGGTCTAAACTAAAATCATTATTATTATTTGATTTCAATTGAATTCTTTTATTTAACTTATATTTGATATATAGTCCATCAATATCAACATTTCCATCCTGTTATTTATGAGTTTTGTTTTTAGAGGAACTCTGACCACAGCAGCAACAGACTTCTGTCCAGTTGCATAACACTTCCCTAGACAGCAGCCTGTCCACATGATGTAAGAATGTAAAAAAAAAAAAATCTGTTTTCCGGTCTCTGTCTCTACTGCTCTTTCCTCCTGATACTCTTTCCCAGAATTCAGCATTGCTGTGACTACGATGCCACACACAGGTGCTTTTTTAGCCTACCTGGTGTGTTGGATTGCTCACAGAGGTCAGTGCAATAGTTGCATGGCCACAGCAAGAAGAGAAGGAAGATTGTTGTGTGCATAAGCAATGTTTGTGTGTGTGTGCAGGTAGCACACGTGTGCAGTGTTTGTGCGACGGATTAATAATGGAAAGACATCTGTGTATGTACGGTATGTAGTCTGGGATGTTGTTATAGAAAGATTTATGAAAAATGCTCAGGATATGAGAGTAAAGACTACTGTTGTGAAGCTAGAGTAAAGGATTAGAAGTCTAGATACCACTGTCACTTTTAAAATAATACTCCAGAGGGTTTTTTAAGTAACTGTTATGTAAAGGACAATGGATCAGAATTCCTGTTGCTTGAAAGCTGTTTATGATAGAAGTCTAAAAACAGTTGTCCTTTATTACTTATTGTAAGAAGCGGTTATTTAATCCTATTCATTCAGTCATTCTCTAAGAATATGTTTTGTCCCGATCGGTTCACACTAATAGCAAATCACTGATGCCACATGCAGCGTCTCTTGTGTGCAGTGGATGATTTGAGCGGGATAAGGAGGTATGCCATTCCCCTTGATATCAAAATCACCAAAAATGGGTCCCACCATGTTAACCTGCCACCCTCCCTCCATCCCCTAGTATCAAAGAGAGTCTAGAGGCAGAGGGGTTGTTTAGTTGATTATATTAGACTAGTCTGCCTGACTAGTCTGCCTGATCTATGGCTCTGAAATAAAAAAAAAATAAAATAATAATAATAAAAAAAAAATCCAGACCTGATTGTACTCTTAATAGACATCGGAGCCAGTATAAGAATATATTTGTTGATGGTGACCTTAAAGCACTTTTTGTAAGTTGCTCTGGATAAGGGCGTCTGCTAAATGCCTAAATGTAAATATAAATGTAAATGTAATGTAAATATCAGTAGCACTAACTGTGCTGTGAATTATTAATTCCATGTCCGTGGTGCAGTAGCAGATGGATTTGTAATCGCATCTTTTTCTCTCAGTCTCGCCCTTCTGTCAGTTTTGTCTTGGCTCTATAGTATTTACTAAACTACACACAAAAAACAATACACCTTCAAATCTGCACCGTATTGTATCCTATATACTCTATCAAGGAATGTAGCCTTCATGATCAAAGTGACAAATAGCAGAAGAGCAAGAGGATCACAGAGACACTATAATATTATTCAGTAGCGTCTGTGCTGCTGAAAATACACCCCAGATATAGAAATACAGATATAGTCTTTACTATATCGATGTTTAACGTCACCTGGAAGTGAAGCAGGGGATGTGACTGAGTGCTCAGCTGCTACGATTACATCATTCGAGGTAAAGTTCATACCATGCAAACTACACTGTATTTTGAAAAATAAGAATTATTAAAATGCTTACTGTCTACATCCTGTAAAAGAATGTGCAAGTTGATTGGAAGTGTGGGAGCAGGTGATATAATGCTTGTTAAAAAATGACAAATCGTCCACTGCTTGTGGGTGTGTAGCAGCTAATAGCTTTGTCACTTGCCAGCAATGTCCTAACTTTTTAAAGCCATAATGCATATTGTGTACTGCACAATTGTTTTGGAGACTGAACATGGGTAGGAACTGTTGTGAGAGTAGACTTGATTGCCTTAAGAATCCACCAGAGGACGTTGGCTTTGGCTTGCTTTTTCTTGTGTCCTACCCAGTTTGCATATAATTGTGAAAATCTTAATACAAATCTAAAAAAAAAAAAGTTTTGTGATCAGGGAAATGTGTCAAATATTGTCCCTGGCAAATGCACTGCACTATTTCTTTCATCTTAATGTCTAATACAATAAATCATTCAATTAATTTTATTAACTATTTTACTATATTGTACTTTAAATCATTTTATTTAACATTATTTTATTTTTTATTATTATTATTATATTATTTCAAAATTATTATATTATAATTATATATTATAATTATTTTAACCTGTTTATTATTAGTAGTAGTGTAGTAGTAGTGTAGTAGTAGTAGTAGTAATTGTGTAGTGTAGTAGTAGTGTAGTGTAGTAGTAGTAGTAGTGTAGTGAAGTAGTATTGTAGTAGTAGTAGTAGTTGTGTAGTGTAGTAGTAGTAATGTAGTAGTAATGTAGTGAAGTAGTATTGTAGTAGTAGTAGTAGTGTAGTGTAGCAGTAGTACTGAAGTAGTGTAGAAATAGCAGTAGTATTGTAGTGTGTAGTAGTACTGTAGCAGTAGTGCTGTAGTAGTGTAGAAGTAGTAGTGTAGTAGTAGCAGTAGTACTGTAATACTGTAGTAGTAGCAGTAGTACTGTAGTGTGTAGTAGTGTAGTAGTATGGAGTGTGTAGTAGTGTAGTAGTAGTGTCGTAGTAGCAGTAGTACTGTAGTGTGTAGTAGTAGCTGTAGTAGTGTAGTAGTACTGTAGTGTGTAGTAGTAGCAGTAGTAGTGTAGTAGTAGTACTGTAGTGTGTAGTAGTGTAGTAGTAGCAGTAGTACTGTAGTGTGTAGTAGTAGCTGTAGTGTGTAGTAGTGTAGTAGTAGTGTAGTAATAGCAGTAGTACTGTAGTGTGTAGTAGTAGCTGTAGTGTGTAGTAGTGTAGTAGTAGTGTAGTAATAGCAGTAGTAGTGTAGTAGTAGCAGTAGTGTATTTTTTCTTGTCCTGCTCTGCAGTAGTGGGCGTGTCCTTGATGCTTGCATTCTGTCAGCTGGTACAGGGAGGTGGAAGTGTTGCGGGTTAAATATTGGAGTGCTCTCATATCGGACGCAGTTGTTCATCTTCTTTTTGTCCCTTTATCAACAGTCACTGCTTTTACTGCTCTATCCTCCTGCCACCTCCTGCTGCTACATACCGGTGTGCATCACTGCTCTGTTCTTCCCTGTAATCTTCCCCACTTCAGTAATCCTGGCCTCATTCTTCTTAATCTAACAAACCTAGGGTGAACTGAACATGATAAATAATCTCACACACATACACACACACACACACACACACACACACACACAAACACACACACACACGCATACTGTGGAGGCAACATGCTCAAAGATACAAAGTGCTGGTGTGGTGTGGGTGTGTCCCTGAGCGTGTGTATGACACAGAACTACAGATTGTGGTAACTGGTGTGTAACTGGACAGATTGCAGGTGTTGACTTCTAGTGTGGTACAGTGAGTAGAACTGCTGCCTTACAACCCCGGCGTCTACGATTAGATCCTGAGCTTGGCTTACTGTCTGTGATGAGTTTTTCAATTTCAGCATGCTGCTATGTAGATGAATGGCTGCATTTATCTTTGCTTTTCTGTTCTTCGCTTAACCCTATGATCCTGACACAGGCCCAGTGCATCCAAATTCACATCCTTTTTCTCAGTTAAATTGCTCATGAAGTCTTAATGCCAGTGACGGGGCACACGTATGAAATGAAAAGGCACTTGAAACGACTTTCCGATGTCCCTGTGATACTAGGTGTTTATCTGTGTGACAAAGTGTTGTCAAGCAATGTACTGTAAGTTTGAAATCACAGAAAATGTCTGTATCGTCTCCAACACGGCGTTGACATTATAAGCACTGAGCACATTTTTCAAATTCCTCAGTCATAAAGTTTCCCACCATCAGAGTTCTGGTGTTGAGTTATGGCACTATTATAAAAAAGACATCTCTATTGCCAGCATTTTATACTGAAATACGTGATAAAGCGTAACAATTTAATACGACGCAACCTGTTTTTCCCTTGATATAAAGTCGAATATAAAATGGATCTTGATAGCCTAGGCTAAACCTAAATACAGCCTCTATGGCTAGCCATTATAATGACTAAGATACGTGCTTAAAAGTAAAAGAACCCAAATTATTCAGAGAATAGCCTAGGGTTCATAGGGTTAAAGAATTCAATTTTACTGATTATTATTCCTGCTTTGGAAAGCTTTTCAGACGTGTGATGTGTCATTTGGTTTAATACCTCCCTGAAGATGAGATGCCCCCTCTTTTTAAGCTTGTCTGTGCAGTTTCTTGGACATTCCTACATTTTTTTCCCAACTCATGAATAAATCAGATTCAACCTGCCTATCCTCTTTGATATTTGATTTGTTGAATTAAACATGGGGAATTTTGTGCACTTCCTATTATGTGTATAGCAGCAAGAATGTGTTAAAGTTAGAGTTAAAGCTTTCAGCACGGAGGGTCAACTTACAATGTTGTGTAGTAAAGAACTGTACTGTAGTATGGAATGAGAGTCACATTACTACCACTGATTTTTGTTTTTTTAGTTTCTCTTGGGATCTTATTGTGTATCTGTTTTTTTTTTTTTTTTGTGGTGGACAGTCGGGTGGAACAGTTTGATGGAGAGCATACACATATCACACCGTCAGACTGCCAGGCAGTGAGAGAGAGCAAGAGGAGGAGAGACAGATACATGACAGAGAGAGTCAGAACCTTTCCCAGCATCCTATCATGCTAAGGTTGAGTTGAATTCAATTAGTATTCAAGCCATGTCTTTAATTCCATGATAGGAAATGCCCAGTCCACTCCGTCTCTTTCTCTCTCTCACGCTCACCCTGTTCCTCCCACTCCTTCACACATTTCTTCTATTAGTCTCTCTGACATGAAGTGGTACTGGCTGACAGGTCAAAGGAAGGCAGGGTAAACACAGACAGCACACACCGAGCAAGCAGAATAGAGGAATCCATTAGAGGAGCTGCTGGTTATATCATGATGCCTTCACTGTGCACTGCAACTCTTCAGGAAAGCAACTCCTTCCTGCTTCTGCACTATGCACTTCCTGCTGTCTAGAGGTTTTATTAACTACTGTGTGTTCTTGGCATCCACATCAGATTATTTGTTGTTAGACAGTGCGATAAGGCAGATCAATGTGGCCTGTTGTGGAAACGAGTGCAACAGCATCACCAGTGATCATGGACAGTATGAAGAAGTGAGGCTGGGACTGACCTCTTTCTAGCCCAGACATGTCAGGTGATTACACAGAGTGAAATGTCTCCTGGAATTAATCTCTGTTTTGGGCTGATAGTTTTAGCCAGCATTGCTGACACACCAGTAGCATGGCATCAGCAGCGATTAAGAACGTGCATGTGAAATCGTAGGTGCAGGTGTAAGGAATACCAGCGAGGGGGATTACTTAGTGTTTCCCTTTTTCCCCAAAATGTCTTTGGAGGAGGAACTAAATGTAGAAGAACAGAAATGTTTAAGCCTAAGATAAATACACTAAGCACACATTGTACAAATTACACAAAAGGACAGATGACCATTTTTTTTAGTTTTTAACTAAATCTTTAAATCTTAAATCTTTAAATCTTTCTTTTGGGGGGGGTGTTTCCCCAATTTACTCCCTAATTTAGTCGTCTCCAATTCCCACCCATCAGTACTTCCATGTCACATGAGGGAATCAGGGAGGGAGTTCCTCCGAAACACGTGACGCAAGCCGTCGCTTCTTTTCGAACTGCTGCTCATGCAACTTTCAGGAGCGGTGTAACGCACTCGGAGGAAAGCGCTCCCACCCACCTCTTGTATGTATGAGCTCATAGACGCCCGTGACTGGACAGTGTCCAGTCAGTGTCGCTCTGATTGACATGGGGGAGAGCGTATGCTGCCCCTCCCACCCTGAGAGCACGGCTCTCTGAGCTCCCAGCTACGGGCAGCTATACCATCACCCGGATTCGAACTAGCGATCTCCAGATGATAGGGCGAACGTGTTGCCGTTGCGCCACTCAGGAACCGTTTTTTTAGTCTCCTACAAGGATAGGAATATCTGATATGTTTGACCTGATGGGGACACTTTGGTCCCTATAATTGAAGTGGGTTTTTTTGTTGTAGTTTTTAACAAAGATTAAAAAAATAAATAAAAGCGCTAAAAAGTATATGATATAATGACATGCTGAGCTCTAACAGTTTCATGGGCAAGGTGTTGATAGATATAATAATTTAGCTTTCAATTTAATATAACGATCAGCCATCACTGCTGATTACTGCTCTTTTATCGAGAACCCAATTTCTTCTACAGCCGGCACTGGCACACTCGCTTTAATTTGTGCCTTATTTTGAATTCCACTCTCTGCGGTATCTACAGATCTGTCAGTGCCTCCATGTCAGCACACACTTTAAATGCACTTCATGGAGAAAAGGCTTTCCATTTACGCTTAGGCCAAGCATACAGATATGTAAAGTGAGACATTTTGAGAGAAATGTCCATTTAAAACTCCATTTTAAAAATCGAACACTTCTCTTTTCAGTGTTCCCTTCAAATTCGCACCTCCAAAACACATTTGATGTGCCGCCTAGAATAGAATGCCTGGGAGATTTCTGTATTGACGGACAGCATGACTGACGGACATGCCCTGATTGGATGGATGTTGGTGTTTTTTTTTCCCCTTTAAATGGGCCGTAGAGACCGGAGGTTAAAAAAATTGTTGTTGATTGGTTTGTTTATTTAATTGTTTCCTCTGGACAGATATTTTAAGGTAGCTTTGCCATCCCACACCTCCAGAGTCCCAGGGTTTGATCCTGAGCTGTGCATGTTCCCCCCCTGTGCCTGCATGGGTTTCTTGTGGGTTCTTCCATTTCCTCCCGCCTTCCAAAAACATGCCAATAGGTGGATTAGCTACACTAAAGGCGTGCCCCTAGGCGTGAGTGTGTGTTCATGGTGCCTTGTTATGATGTGGTTTCCCATCCATCTAACACCTGAACCTTTGAATTTCACCCACTATTCCAAAGTATTCAAAATCATAGACTCTTCCTTTAAGGTACGCAGTTTCTGATTTTGAATTTGCCAGAAAACAAATCCAGGGTCTCCTGCTTACTCAACAGCCAATGGTTTTAATTCCACATGTAGTATAGACAGAGTGTGGACCAAAATAAACTGACAGTTCATGCATGTAGTAGCTACCAACTGAAAGAGCCCATTTCCATGGATTCTTTCAGTTCTTCTCTCTTTTTCATCCTCCTTTTTTCCTTTCTTGTTGAGCTTAAAGCTTAGTTCAGAGCACACAAACTTCACACACTATACATCATGCTCTTTTAACACATATGATGCTTTTGAACATGCGTGCTTCCTGAAAGGACTGCATGGCACAAGATTGAACAACTTGCCCTAAATTTTTCAAAGAGATCATTTATTTATAGCTACTTGTATTCCAGCTACACAGACAATATCCTACAGCTCCAGTTAACCAGATAATAAAAAGCATGAAAGGAATCTAAAATAGGATTTGGATTTGGATTCTGAATGCTGCTGTTGTACTCAGGTACACTTCATTCATATTTATTTTTCCTCACGCTGTTTTTTTGATTCGCTACATTGCATTCACGGCCCTGTGATTGACCAAAGTCGCAGTAATGTGATGCAACATGCTGTGTCAGGAATTGTCATTGTGTTTAGAACATGTTATATTAGATATGCATGAATTATTGGAATGTGCTCCACTAGAGCAGTGTGCCACTAAGGCACTGCCAGTTATAAAAAGCCATGATGAGGGATGGTTATAAAAAGCCAAACCCTGCCTGGGCTCGCGACTCACTTATTTTGACCTGTGGTTCACAACTAATTGACTTTCTTTATTTAACTTTGGAACAAAGGATACATCTTAGAACCGAGGCTGGAGCCTAATTGATGAGCACTGTGGCCGTGAAGGGGCATAGTGCTGTGAGAATGTGGGTGAGCGTGTACTAAATATAGGCTCCTCCTGAGACATGCACAGTGAAATCACTGCTTAGCGAAGCAGATGTAGGACCCACCACTGGGATTTAGGCTGGAATTTTAGGTCCATCAGTGGCCAGGGATCTCTCCGAATGAAATTAACTGCGTTCTCATTGGGAGAATCTGAATGGAGATTGGAGAAGGCTGAACTGAGATGATCTTTTCTTACCGTGTTGATTTCTCTAAGGTGTTTGCATGATCAGCAAAACGGAGCGCACATTGAGTTCTTCATCAAGCCTGCTGCTGAGCTCTTTACCAGGCTGATGGATCTGCGGTGTGATAGTTCAAAGATGTTCCTCTCAAGTAATTGGCTGTGACTAAATTAGGTGTTTTAATTGGGAGTGAGTCAGTGCTTTGTGAGGGAGTGAGTGTGTGTGCGTGCGTTCTTTCAGATTTAGCAGATGTCATGTGTACTGGTTCGTCATGAGATAGTGAGAGATCATTCTGACTCATCTTCCCCTGTAGAAAGTGTGTTTTTGCTACTTGAAGAATTCATCATTAGTCAGTTTTAGAGTCTAAAGTGTGTGAACTGAACCAGAGGTGAAGCTTTAGGACAAGGAAAAGCAACAAGGTACTGCCTAATAATAATATAATAATAATAATAATAATAAGTTTATTTATATAGCACTTTTTCGAACAGAGTTTCACAAAGTGCTGTACGTAATAGAAGGAAGGAAGAATACAAAGTGCGATAAGATTAAGATTAACAAAAGATGAATTAATTTAGATAGTAAAAAGTGCAAAAAGAGTAAAATTATGAGATAAATGAGAGTAACAGTAATGAAAAGGAATAAAATTAAATAAAATTAATAAAATACAAAATAATTAATAGGACAGACTAATAATTATTAAGAATGAAAAGGAATAAAATTTAGATAAAATATACTAAAAAAGGCTTAAAGAATAAAATGGTGACAGAAACCAATTAAATGCTAATCTGAATAAGAATGTCTTTACCTTCCTTTTAAATGTACCTAGATCATCTATCGCCCTCAGATCATCTGGAAGGGAATTATAACGTCTCGGGCTGTAGTAAGAGAAGGCCGCCCTTCCGATTTTACACTGAGCCAGTGGTACGACCAGTATGTTTCTATCAGCTGACCTGAGGTCTCGCGGCGGGACGTATCTAATAATCATGTCGCTGAGGTAGTGAGGGGCGAGTCCATGGAGGCATTTAAACACCAGTAAAAGAATCTTAAAATCAATTCTGAACGACATTGGTAACCAATGCAGCTGTTTGAGGACAGGTGTAATGTGGTCCCTCATTTTAGTACGGGTTAAAATTCTTGCCGCAGCATTTTGAACCCTTTGTAAACAGCATATAGAGGTCTTAGGCAGGTCTGAAAGTAAAGCATTGCAGAAAAA
>JAOTRJ010000019.1:13407807-13419602 GCA_028564905.1 Leptodoras praelongus
GAGGAGCGCAAAGTGTCTAACATCCACCAGCTCTGTGATGTCATCATGAAGGAGTGGAAGAGGATTCCAGTAGCAACTTGTGCAGCTCTGGTGAATTCCATGCCCAAGAGGGTTAAGGCAGTGCTAGATAATATTTACAGGAGACAGAAAATCTATACTGCTATACAAGCTGTACACTGACTATGAACAGCCCTGATCCAGCCTGCTGCATCAAAACTCAGGATAAAGAGCCAAAACATAGTATTAAAGCTTTTTTTGCCAGAAGGAAAAAGCAGAATGTTCTTGATTATTTGAGCTCGGCAGCTGACCACAATCTCTTTGGGGATGCAAAGGCCCCTAAAAAATAAGCAGCAAATATTATGGTCTGAGGGTCTACAGGCTGCATACTTCAGCTAGTCACTGATTGCAAATTAGATGAAGAATATTTTTTATGTAAATGTATACCGATTTGTTTTACTACAGTATATACACTATATACTGTATAGTCAAGTGTTTGCAGACACCTGACAATCAGGCTTATAGGTGATTGACACAAAGTTGTATGCACACAATTGTATAGGATGTCATTGTATGGTGCATACATACCCTTCGGGTGAAAAAAGGGGCCTTGCTTACACGTGTTCCAGCACAACAGTGCTCCTCACACACACACACACACACACACACACACACACACACACACACACACTTATATACTCATTCAAACCTACAGGCAATTTAGAGTATCCAGTTCACCCACTTTCATGCTTTTGGGAAGTGGGAGGAAACCAGAGACCCTGGAGGACACCCACCCAGGTTTCTCTGGACCCTGGAGGTGTGAGCTGGCAACACAACCTATGGTACTACCATGCTGTCCTTTATGATTCACCAGCCCTGATTTATATACCTTCTGTTATTATTTTATTTGAAAACCATTGCCTATGATGTTGCATAAGCAGTGGTTAAATATGATGCAATAGCCTGTGATACGTGACTTGTAGAGAGGCAACTGGCAATGACAAAACTGGAAGAAAATCCAGAAGAATTAGGTAAAAATGTAGCCTTGTTTTATGTTATATAGTATACATGCTATTACGCTTTGTGATAAAATAAAATCATCTTAGTGCTTTTTATCTGAAAGACTTTCATGTCTGGGTGAGAGGCTTGTCTCTATAACATAGTGCTTACATCTTGGTTTCTCTTTTAAACCAGCTTAATCTGAAAGATCAGTGGACTTGTAAAGCTGTTCTTTTTGAGGGAAACCGTGGTAGTGAAATGAACTGAAGGCATGAAACAGGTCCACTGCTTTGGTGGAGCAATCATTTTGTCTTTTCAGCCAAAAGCTATCATGCTTATACTAATGGGAAAAATGATATTTGTATAAAGACATTTGAGTATGTGGAGGAAAATCTGTTACAGGTCATAAACCATTTTTATTCCCTAAAGTGAAACATTTCGGGTGTTCTTCAAGAGCTGGAACATTACCTGAAAAGAAACATGACAGTCATGTGAATCAACCTTCTGGCCTCAATTATGTAAATGCACAGTTTGCACCTGTGTCCAGTACATCTACAACCCCCGAAAGTGAGGCGTTTGTGATTGTAAGTGCAGAGACTGGATATTATATAAGGATACCAAAGCTTTGATATAATAGATTTGAAGCTCTCTCTTAAGCCTTTCTATGTTGCTTTGACATTTACTATATTGTTCTATCTTGTCTTTTGTCTCTACAGATCCATTCCGTCCAGCTGACACAGAGAACATTGTTCACTTTGATGCTTATGGAGACAGTCTGGGTCGATACAACATCTTCCACTACCACATAGAGAATGGCACATATGTTTACCGTAAAGTGGGCTTTTGGGCCCAGAGTTTGAACCTAGATACATATCTGATCCCTTGGGATAACCAAGTGATACCTAACTCTCAGTGTAGTGACCCCTGCAGGATGAATGAAATTAAGAGCATGCAGCCCGGTGATGTCTGCTGTTGGATCTGCATCCCCTGCCAGCCCTACCAGTATCTCCTGGATGAATTCACTTGTGCAGAATGCAGCTTTGGTCAATGGCCACTGGCCAACCTGACTGGCTGCTATGACTTGCCTGAAGAATACATCCACTGGGAAGATGCCTGGGCCATTGGCCCGGTCACCATTGCCTGTTTGGGGATCCTGTGCACACTCTTCGTGATTGGTCTCTTCTTAAAGAACAATGAGACGCCTGTAGTTAAAGCTAGTGGAAGAGAACTTTCTTATATTTTACTCCTGGGGGTGCTCCTCTGTTATTGCATTACTTTCATCTACATTGCCAAACCGTCAGTAGTAGTGTGTACATTACGTCGTCTTGCACTTGGTACCTCCTTTGCTGTTTGCTACTCAGCACTTCTGACCAAGACCAACCGTATTGCCCGTATCTTCAATGGCGTCAAAGATGGTGCACAAAGGCCAAGGTTTATTAGTCCAGCTTCACAGGTAGCAATTTGTGCTGCCCTCATTTCCTGTCAGCTGTTAGTGGTGACGGTCTGGCTCTTAGTAGAGACACCAGGTGTAAGGAAAGAGGTCAGTCCTGAAAGAAGAGACATAGTCAGGCTGAAATGCAACAGCAAGGACTCCAGCATGCTAATTTCACTGACCTATAACTGTGTCCTCATTATCCTCTGCACCTTCTATGCCTTCAAGACCAGAAAGTGCCCAGAGAACTTCAATGAGGCAAAGTTTATTGGTTTCACTATGTACACCACCTGCATCATCTGGCTGGCTTTTCAGCCCATCTTCTATGTCACAGCCAGTGACTACAGGGTAAGCAAATATAACACAGCTGATGCATTAAAAAAAACTTGTGTTTTTGTTTTACATCAAAAGGATTTGTGTAGAAATACAAACTTGATCTTAAAGAACAAATGTTTTCCTTAAGTAAAGAATGTAATTAGAATGAAAATAATCTCTACATTTGCAATTGTTTGCATAAAACCAGCAATATCACAGAGACAGTTATTTTAACATTTACATTTGAATAGCATTCATATACCCTACCAGTCTACCATGTTTAGACACGCCAGTTTTTTTTTACTAGATTTTTACTAAAATGTAATATTACTATAATAATTCTAAAGACATTACTGCTATGGAATTATGCAGAGACCAAGAAAAGTGTTGAACTTATCTATCCTATATTTAAAATTCTCTAAACACTATTCCTGATTAGGCTTTGCACATTCTTGGCATCTTCTCAACCAGGTACATGAAAGTCTCTTACCTAGGAGGCTTTTCTTAAATTCTCAAATAGGTTCTGGTTCTCAGAAGTTCATTCATTCCTTTTCTGTAATTAATTTGTCCTGGTCAAGACAGTAATAAATCCACTGGGTATAAGGAGGGAATGCAACTTGGATGGGATGACTGATCTACTGAAGAGCCCCATACACACATAGGCAGTTCACCTACTGGCATATTTTTCAAAGTACTTTGTAGTAAATAAATCTAATGATTAAAAATACATATACATTCAGAAATATATTTGCTTTTTAAATTGTGGCTGGTTGGTGCAGTGCCTTGTGCTGTCACCTCACAGCAAGAAGGACCTGGGTGTCGGTCCTTGGCTCGGTGACCCGGACCTTTTCTGTGCATGGTTTGCATGTTCTTCCTGGGTTTGTGTGCGTTTCCTCCAGAAGCTCTGGTTTTCTCCAACAGACCAACGACATGCAGTCAGGTGAACTGGAGAAGCTAAATTGCCCCTAAGTGCGAATCTGTCCTGGGATTGACTGGTAACCTATCTTTTGCCCAGTAAAAGCTGGGATAAGGTCCAGCATGCCCTGTGACCCAGCAGTACGATAAAGAGTCTCAGTTAATACTGCCAGTCAATCGCAGGACAGACACATTCAGACAATTTAGTTTCTCCGGTTCACTTGCATGTCTTTGGACTGTTAGAGAATACCAGAGCTCCAATAAAATGGCACGTGTTTGTGTTAATGGATATGCTTTCTGCTTGCCAACTTAATTAAAAATGTGAGAGCTTGTAAATCCAGTTCTAATCCATACTAGGCACAGGAGCTCTTCTGTGCATTAATCAATAGGCTTAACAGTATACTAATAAATATACTTCTAGTACATTAATAAATATGCTTCTTAGGCCATTAATAAATAATAAATCTATAAATAATGTAAAGTATACCATTCAAGTAAAATATCAGCAGTGCCATCTTATAACACATGTCCAGGCACTATTGGCAAAGTCATGGTGTTACGGAAAATGAATCAACACAGTACGATTTGCTTAGATGACTGTGGTGTAATTAACAAGAAAGGTAAATTTCAGCATTAAGATAAATACATAAATAAATAATTAAAAATAAATAAAAAAATTAAAAATAAAGGTAACATCCTTACCCATTAACTAAAAATGTTACTATATTAATATTTAAATATTAAACTTACTGTTTAGCCATAGCTCTAGATTTTTGTGATTTACAGCTGGAAAAGAAATGCTCATTAAGCTAGAACTAGGCTAAGGATAATAATATAATCAGGCAAACATAAAAAACAAGAGGCAGACAGGTTCAGAAAACCGTCACAAGCAAAAAAGACAGCATGAAACTTCTGTTTGTTTCTCTAGGATGTTGATGGGAGTGTGAATGATTGTGAACAGGAGAGTCCAATCAATTGTCTCAGTTGCCATAATACTGATTGGACTCTCCTGTTCACAATCATTCACACAGGGATAGGTGTTTGGGCTTTAAACTGATGATGAGCATGTGAAAGACTGCTGAGGCTGAGGCTCATAGGACTTGGAATCTGCAGCTTTAGGAGTTACAGTTATATATTTTATGCAATTCTTGTCTTCCGGAAACTCTCCCAAACAAAAAGCAGTGCCATGCAATGCCAAAAGCAAAAGCCATGTTCTTTGTGAGTCTTTAAAAGAAAAATCTGTAAAAGGCTGATTCAGTCATATCTTATGTAATTAAGGTTTTAATAATAATAATAAGAAGAAGAAGAATTTATAATATATATATATATATTAAAAAGGCTAAAATGTATTTAGATTTGAGGGGTGACACGGTGGCTCAGTGGGTAGCACCGTCGCTTCACAGCAAGAAGGTCCCGGGTTCGATCCCCGGGTGGGGGGGGGTCTGGGTCCTTTCTGTGTGGAGTCTGCATATCTGCTTGGGTTTACTCCGGGTACTACGGCTTCCTCCCACAGTCCAAAGAGTTAGGTACGTTAGGTTGATTGGTGTCTCTAAAGTGACCCTAGTGTGTGTGTGTGTGCCGTATGATGGATTGGCGCCCTGTCTAGGGTTGTTCCTGCCTTGCGCCCTATGTGGCCGGCTAGGCACCGGCTCTGCCGTGACCCTGAAAAGGAATAAGCGGTCAGGAAATGAATGAATGTATTTAGATTTGCGATATGTGCAATTGTGAAGAGTTAATATGGAAATTGCACACGTTATTTTGAGAGTTGCTTGGGTATGGCAGAAATAGGTAATAGGTGTGTCTGAATTGTGTGCAAACCTGACCTTGAGTTTAATCAGTTTTTCTTGTGTTATATCAGTGCAATTAAAGAACAGTGTTACGTCCAATGTGTGTCTTAAAGCTATTGCTTATCACAATATTTAGGGATAAAATTGTAAACAACACTTGCACTAACAGCATAATTTTATTCATCTGACAACTCAAAATATTAAATTACAATGATGTTGAAATATCTTACATCATATGCATATATTACTATGTCAGAAATTAGACTCCTGACTACATTAAAATATATATATTTGAATGCATACATTTCTATAATAATGACTATATAAACCATGTTGTTAAATTAAGTTACATCTACTCGCAATGCACTTGACTAGAAACATACTACATGTTTATTTGTATGCTAGAACCCATTGAAACTTTTTCCCCAGACAGAATTCTGTGATGGTATTATATCCAATACTTCTGTAACATTTCTGTAACATGCCTCTTGGTTATTGTGTTGCATTACGTTTAAGAACAAAAAAACAACATTCTGCTTCTTTAGTCTGCATTTTCCCTCAGAGTTTTCATTCAAGCGTAAAGGCAAGTGCCTGTACTTAAAGGTGCTGAAAAATAAAACAGGAACTCTCCAATGGACGCCTCTACTCAAGAAAAATCTGACACCCCCAGAGAATTAAACTACTATTCTACTCAGATTAGTATGAATAGGTATCATTTCTCTCCAAACCCTTCAGCTGCTGCAGTAATATAATGTGTGTTATTAATTTGTCCTTTCAGGTTCAGACCACCACAATGTGCATCTCCGTCAGTCTGAGTGGCTCAGTGGTGCTGGGTTGCCTTTTTGCTCCTAAGATCCATATCATCCTCTTCCAACCACAGAAGAATGTCACCACCAGTCTCAGGGTGGCCACTACTCGCTTCAGCGTGACCACGGGCCCCGGCTCCAGCTTTTCTCAAGGTACACCTTCAGCACAGGGGCCCAATTAAAGTAAAGACCACCTCAATACAATTTATATCAAATTATGAGAACTTAAAATCATGAGCTCTGAGTGTAACTGACCATTTAATCAGAAAGGATTTTTTACACTTCTCTCAAACACAACCCAGTGATGTCATAATATAAGAATGAACAACTTTATCAGACAGAACCATGTGAAGTAATAATACTAAAATAAACATTTCTGATCAGTCATCATTTTGTCAAGCAGAAACATGTGATGTCATAATATATCAGAATGAACACTTCTATGGACTATGCATTATATCAGAGGAAATATTTATCAGTCAGAACCCAGTGATGTCATAATGCCAGCCTGAACATCTTTATCAGACAGTGATGTCATGACTTTTGAAGACAGAACCCAGTGAGCTTGTAAAAACGAAGAGAGATCTGTGACATCTGTGTCATATGTTGATCGAAATTTCTGTGATGTCATAGTGCTGGAAAATGGTTTATAAACAGTATGATACCACTTAACTAAAAGTTTATTATAACCTCTTTCTATCTTCAGCATCCAACATTGTGCCAACAGTGTGTAACGGAAGAGAAGTACTGGACTCTACAACATCATCTCTCTAAAAGATGAGCTCTATCTATCTGCCAAATGTGGTATACAGATTAATTTTATCACTAGCCAGTAAAATGTGTTTGCTAATATTAAGGAGGCCCCTCACAGTAAGGAGTGGCACTTATTTCATTTTCAACGTGCTGTGAAAAAAAATCCTCTCCTTCTTTCTCTTGTTCTCTTTCTCTTTTCATTCTCTGTCTCTCTCTCTTGCTCTCTCTCTCTCTCTTTCGCTCTTTCTCACCCTTCTCTTCTCTCATTCGCTCCCCTGTCTTCTCTCTTTCTCTTTGAGACTAGTTAGAAAATAATAATGGGATGCCAGCAGAAGCTCTGTATACCACTACTTTTTCTTTTTATAGAACATATGATAAAGTATTATTTGAGACATGGAGTATAATGATAGTGAATCTGTTCGATGTATCAGATAAAGAATGTTTTTAATTGTAGATTTCTGGTGATTCAGGTTTGTTGTTCTTTGTAAGTAATGTAAATAAAGCGTGTTTTGTTTTTTATTAATATTGAAATTCGAGGTTGATTTCTTTCTTTCTTACGTAAATACGTAAAGGTGGCATCAGTGATTTTTGTATTTTAAAATATGTGCTTAAGCTATCATCTGTTCATCAGCTGTCAAAAAACAATCTGGTCTCTATTGTCTGTGTGGTATTTCAGGCTGTGTAAATGTGAGGGAAAGAACACAAGCTATGAGGACCACAAACATCCAACTAATCAGAATAAGTGGGAGAATGTTACCTCTTTGTCAGATCTGAATTGGTCACATGCCTTAACACAGGGGTGTGCAGTCTGATCCACAGAGGGCCGGTGTGGGTGCAGGTTTTCCTTCCAGTCAAGCAGGAGCCACACCTCATTCCACCCGTTTATAATCAACGGATCTAATCAGTGGATCTCGACTTTCAGTAGTGTGTGGCTTCTGCTTGGTTGGAAAGAAAACCTGCACCCACAGTTGGACACCACTGCCTTAAGATGATCAAGGCTATTTCTGATATTGTCTGGCAAGAAGTCATTCATTAATAAACACAAGTCTTTAGAAACCACTTAAAACATGATAATTAAGTCTTTTCCTTGTTAATAGGAAGTGCTACTCAGGGCTACGTGAAATGCACAACCATAGTTATTAATATCCATCCAACAAGCATAATAATTTGTTTTTATATTTTAACTATATATATTTTAACTATAAAACTCTATGTAAAATACACAATTATTCTGCTGGATTTGCCATGTTTGTTGACCAACCAGAGGAAAGACACCTCATATCAGTTTGAACTTTCACCCCAAAGTAACATACAGTATATGCTGTAAGCACACACACACATTTGTTTTGCTATCAAAGTCAGGACTTTCCATAGACTAATATAATATAAAAGCAGCGAATTGATGCTACACCTAACCCTAACCTTAACCTCAGTAATGAAAAGCTAATTTTTCCTCTCTTTTATGTTTCTGAAAAAAAAAGAGGGACATGCTTCAGGTCCTGACATTTCCTTGATGTCATGACATGTAGGTGTGGTGATTTAGGTCCTGATATTTCACATAAAAGCACACACACACACACACACACACACTGCCATCTAGTGGACCCAGCTCAACACTAATGTAGATTAAGGGATCCCTTGAATGTACGGTGAATAGCTTTGCTGAACAGAGTAAATTACTGGCATTTGAAAGATGATCATTAAACCCAGAATGCTGAAGATGAACACACTAACAGCAGATCAACTTTAATTAACATGTCCACTAACTGGTAAAGAATGTCTGCTAAGTTTTCATCTCAATAATACTGTAAAACTTTTACAAATCAGCATGTCAGATATTCAAATGTGATTAACAGCATCGACAAAAATCATGACACTACACTTTACACACCAAACTACTTATGCAAATAACTGTGGTTCTATGAACCTGGAATAATCGTGCCAAGACCTTTAAATAATGCCACTAAATGACAGTCCCTGGAACCTTCCCACCAATTTCAGATTCAGTGCTGGTTCAGTGAACCCTGGCAGTTATAAAGGTACATCATGTAAATGAGCACAATTATGATCTATTAGCAAAATAATAATAATAATAATAATAATAATAATAATAATAACATAAACATTCTTTTCATGTGTTTTGATCACTCAATCTGATCTACAGTATTGTGCAAAGATTTTAGGTACCCTATTGTTTTTAGGTGCAAATGTTCTGCATTATTGAGTACAAAAAGATTTTATATTTGAAATATTTATTATGTTTATTATATTTTTATATTTGTTACTTTTCCAACAGAAAAATGTAATGTTACACACAAATGTTTATATGTCAGTAACAAAAGCAAGACATTACATAACAGAGCACTTTTCAGACAAAAAAAAACATATTGAAGGCTACTGGGTTTTACATGCAAAAAACAAGTGTGACAGTCAAAGTCTCCAGAAGAGCTGTGTCAGATTCTCCAGACGCTCAGTAAAACTTAAAAGCTAATTTTCTTATGAAACTGCATGCTTGGACCTGGGAACACCATTAAAGAAAAAGGCACATCAAACATTGACTTCCTTTAGTTAATTCCAGTTTATTGCACTTTATAGTGTTTTCTTTTGTGCAGAAACATATGCATTATTTTCGAAGGCATCTTTGCTTTACAGCAAGTCTTTGCATGTGCCTAAGACTTCAGCATCGTACTGTGCAGTAATTAGGTGATAGGTTTTACCGAATCTGCCACAGCTCACCCGGAGACTTTGACTGTCACACATACTTCTATTTGACATGCAAAACCCAGCAGCCTTCATTATGTTTTTTTGTCTAAAAAGTGGTCTGTTATGTAATGTGTTGCATTTGCTACGGACATACAAACATTTAGAAAAGTATTGTTTGGAAATATAAAATCTCAATATAAACTCAATAATGCAGAACTAAAAAAAAATCCCATCAATAACAAAAGTTGTACCTACAAACAATTCTACCTAAGACTTTTGCATGGTACTGTATCTGGGGTATTTAATTTGGCTTCAGGGAACAGCAAAGTAGTCCACAGGTGATTTGTACATATATGCCTTAATAAACTCATTCTCATTCTCCCCAGAAAGTGTGAAACAATTTAAAGTGTCTTAGAATTTGGTTCAAGTTACATGATGTAAGATTTTGAGTTCATTCTCTCTGCTAGAAAAACGCTTCTGCAAACTATAAGTGGAAGAACATTAGATAACAAAGGGTTGCACTGTGCTCTTCCTCCACTGTGTGCTGGATAGAATTCAAGGCTAAACATTCCAAACTACACAATGTACACTAAGCCATATTACTTAAAATGTAATAGTGAGGGGGCATACTAATTATTATAGAAGTATGCAGCCTGAGATGTGGCCCAAGTATTTGTGATTCATAACTGCCCAGTATAAGTGTTTAGAGAATTAAATGAATAAAAAATAGCTTTATTGAGCTTCAGCCAGTGACCTGTGACTGCCCAATCAAGCAGCAGAGGCTCCAGGGCTGTGCTAGCACAGCTAGACTATTAAAATATACAGTAGTGTTGAATATAAAGCTATAATAAAACACTTTGTTGTTGCTGATCTTTTTGTTCTTCGATCTGTGTTTCCCATGTATCTGGTTATCTAATCTAGCATTTTGTTCTTCAGCCTGTCAAAAGTTTTTTACCAACACATCATGTAAGTCCCTACTGGTTATCAATAGTCCTTTAACTCATAACTTCATAACTGGGTGGAAAATTCCATCATAAGCACTAATTGAAAAAGCCTGACATAGTGGAACAAACATTGCTAAAGTGCCCTCTAAAATGGTGAGAATGAGAGGAAGTGCCATAATTGCAGCCCTTCACATGGAGAAAAAATGATAGGATAGGATGCACCTTCATGTAATAATTGATGATGTGCCCTCTAGAGCAGGAAAATCTCATGACGTGTCCCATTCAAGTGGAAAAAATAGGATGCAGTGCCCTATAAGGTGCCAGTGGAAAAGGGTTCTGTCCTGCTCTCTATGGTGGCCCTTCATGACAGTGTCCCAAAGGGTACCCTTTCCAGCAGAGAAGATGGGATGCAGTCCTGTATAGGGTACTCTTACAGGTGAGAAAACATGATGAAGTCCCCATTTAGATGGTTCTCTGATGGAGAAGTGCTATAAAGGGTGTTCCTACATAAGAAAGTGGGGAAATGTGACATGGTGACATATAGGTGCCGTCACAATGGGATAATTGATGTTCACTATAGGTGCCTTTATGTTGCCCTTCTAAGTGAGAAAACGTAACGAAATGCCTTTTCAGTTAAGTGAAAAAAAGAAAAGCAGTGCTCTACAGTCTCCCCTACAATGTGCTCTCTAGGCCAGGCTTTCCCAAAGTGGGTGCTGTGACAACAGTCTAGTCGTGCCGCCAAATACATTGAAAAGATATCACACTGTATGCCCACCAACGTAGCAAGGTGCCAATATAGGCTAATATCTAGCTACAGAGGCAGAAGCAGGTGTTCGTGGGGCAGGGAGTAGAAAAAATGAAAAGGACACTTTCTGCATAGCATAAGACCCCACCAGTGTTCAAAAAGATATGATGTCTCATGTATGATGAAAACCTAATCTTTGATTAAGATTAACATTGTGTTATTAAGTGATACAGATTAAAAGTATAACCACACCACATCAAATATAAGGACATACAAGGAAGTATAAACCTTAAAAAATAGTTTCACAAGCAAGCACAAACTTCTTTGATTTTCAAATGTAGTCCACAGCTTCAGCTAAACCCAACCCCATTGATAAAGCAAGTCATTCCTCTAATTAAC
>JAOTRJ010000019.1:13518921-13536734 GCA_028564905.1 Leptodoras praelongus
TTAGTGTGTGTTGTACTGGTGTGAGTGGATCAGACACAGCAGTGCTGCTGGAGTTTTTAAACACCTGTGTCACTGCTAGACAGAAAATAGTCCACCAACCAAAAATGTCCAGTCACCAGCATCCTGTGAACTCTGATGAAGGATTAGAAGATGACTAACATAAACTGTGCAACACCAGTTGAGCTACTGTCTCTGACTTTACATCTACAGGGTAGAGCAATATGCTGGATGTGTCTCAGAGTGCACAGTAAGTGAACACAGTGCTTAAACTCCAGCAGCACTGCTGTGTCTGATCCACTCACACCAGTAGGGGGACTAAAAGTGTGTAGAGAAACAGATGGACCACAGTCTGTAATTGTAGAACTACAAGGTGCAGCTATATGGTAAGTGGAAATGAGAAAATGGACAATAGGTTTAGAGAAAAGTAGGCGGTCATAATGTTACACCTGATTGGTGTATAGCAGTTGCAGGTTACAGTACATTCAGCGTACAGTAATATTATAGCTTCATTTCCAAACCTTCTAAGGCTATCCTTCTTCTCCCCTCTGGTCAGACAAGCATCCAGATGTTTATTGATGTGCTGCTGAGACACACTCACTCCACACACTGGACAGTCCACTGTTAAAAAAAAACACGCACACAAAGCAGACACAACTTTGGTAACAACTTTGGACAAGTTTTATATACACAAACTCACAAAATCATGCACATCCTTGTGTTTTTCTAGCAATGGAAAAAGACTCCAGGCTGAATTATATTGTTGTTACAGATCCCAAAGTCCAACTTTTAAGCACACAAGTGTAGCAGCTTCAGCAGCAGAGCAGACACAAAGATGTGAAACACATAAGAGTTTTATATGAAAATTGTTGAAGTTAAATTGTGCAGTCCACACACTCGAGGGACAGAAGGAACAAATGCCTCCAGATCACACCCTTGTATAGCATGTAAAATTGTGTAAACTGATTAACAATCACCTCTATTCCAGGTCAGTCTAATGTACAGGCATTTGTTTTTCTTATATTTGATGGCTTTCACTTATTGCCAGACATGTGAGCTGATCATTTTACATACGCTTGTCTTTTCTATGGTTTAAAGATGATTACTTCTATCCAGAGAAATCTTTTCACTTCAATAAAAGCCCCGAGGAGCACGAGGCCCTCAATGCAGCAATTTTGAGCCGGCGCGGCAAAGGTGAAGCGGCCACGGCTCGGTTCATATCTTCCAGATATGAAAACCACTTTCGAGAATGTAAATGAAGAAGTACATTTAAGTAAACCTACAAAAGGTGGCATCAGGTAAAGACATCATTCAAACTCAGAACTTTTGAGCACAATACTACCTTTTAAGACATTTTCTCTTCTCAGAACAGGTATGTGGAAAAGTATACATTTGCATAATGAGTTATAAGAGCTGCATTTGGCCACCACGAAGGAAGCAAACGCCCACAACAATATAAAGCCTTTCCTGAAGTAACCCAGTTCCCAATATTTCATGGATGTTACCAAACCTTTAAAAAAAGTGCTAAGTAATTTAGCAGTCACAGAAGGATATGCATTTAATCTGTGCTACATTATTTGTGTCTTCTCTGCCAAGGAGACTTGTTACTGTATCAAAGGTTTGTAGCAAGGTCTTGTTTGGTGTTTATTAAAAAAAAATCTATTTCCGTAAATGACATCAATGAGCCATTTTTGCTATATAAAAACAGTTACTCCCTAGACAGGTCAACAGTCTAACAGCAGATACGGCTCTCTGGGTTCTGAAGAACATAGGCTTGTGTTTCTCTGCTTGTGACAGCAGTTCTTGTAACTCGGCAGTCCATCACTCTTCTCACCACTTCTCATCTAATAAGTATGAAGATGCTCTTCTCTGCCAGCCTGCATACACCTACAGCACGCTCCAAGCTTACTCTACCAGCCACTCAGACGATGACTCAAAGTGGTGTATAATATTACACAACCCACATCATCACAGTACTCTTCTACACAGCAGCCGTGACAACAGGGTTTGCTATGCCACTCGGACAAGGACTCCCTCTGGTTGTCCTGATGGTGGTATCTCCAGATGAACCCAGCAGTGTGCTGCCCGAGTGCAAAATCCACTTGCATAGGTGTATAACACAATGATGCTGCATTGCATGTGGCGTACACTGGGAATATGTCGGCTATTCTGAACGTTTTAAGAATTTAAAAATACAATAAAGATATATTAGGAGTGTAACATGACCTCTACTAAGGCCAACAGGCAAGTCTCTTTACGACGGGTTTGCGTATGCGCAATAAACTCTGGTCATTTTAACCCGATCTTGCAAAAATAATACATACATCTACACTGTGATTCAAATCCAAGATTTAATGGGTTCTTCTTTGGTCCACGCTACACCCTCTTGCAGGGTTTCATGACAATCGGCCCTAGAGCTTTTCCCTAATCCTTCTGAACACAAACCAACAAACAAACCACACCGAAGACCCAACGCCCTTGGCAGAGGTAACTATACGTGTGCCAACAGTGGAGTTGCAGTTTGCCCTGTGGTGGATAAACTATGCAACCCCACCACTCATAACATGGTTCAAGGGTTTTCATTGCCATTTATCAGCAGATACACACACAGATACTGACTTATCTGCAATTAGCTCATATTGGCCGATAATCTCGGCATGCCGATTTATGACTAGGGCCATTTCTTATGAAGTAAGAAATGATCAGAACAATGGAGTGAAAGATCGTGTTTCCTTAGATTTTTCAGGGAATTCTCTTCTGTCAGTGTAATATATCAAATTAAAAGCATTAGTGATGTTCTAAAAATCCTAATTTGTACCATATGCTTGTGCAGTTATAAGTAGTGGTCTAATACCGCTTTTGTTATACTGTGAAAGTATCAAACCTTAACACCACTACTGCCGTGTATCATTCTGACTCACTGACTTGGTTCCCTCTGGATTTATTTAATGTTACGTTTTTAAATTTCAGTTCATGGAAAGCTTTGGCACTTAAGTATAAACCTAAAATAGACTTCTTTCTTTGTCGGTTTGTCTCCAGCTGTCTGAAGTATAAAGCAAAGCAAGAGTTATGAACGTGAGTAATAAAAAGGGTATGCATCACCTTTGACCACAGGTTTAATATCCTGCGATGTGGAGGGAAAAGCAGGCATGTCATGCTTCTCTTCTTTCACTGCTGTGGTCACAGACACTGCTCTCTCTGGCAGAAGAGCTGCCTGCACACACACCTCCATGGGCTCCTCTTTCACTGCATCCAGACCCTTAGAGCCTGACTGTGTGCCTAAGGAAGAGTTGATTGGGGATCTTTTCTGGAAAAAGTGAGTCAGAGTAGTGCCTTCTTTCTTAAGGGCTTTCTGCCTCGCTGCTTTCCCTCCGACCGCCATTGTCGGGGTCTTGGGAGAAATCGGAGGTGACTCAAAATTTGTCTGAGACAGCTGTTGCCTGGAAACACAACAGAGAAACATCAAGCTAGTTAGGGTAATCAGAAGTCTGATTGTGTCTATCAAAAACACAATCAAAGGCACAAAAACGGGTTGCATTGGAAAACAAAAAGATGAAAGGAAACCCTGTAGACAGAAAGTATCTGTATGCATTTATAAAACTGGAATGCTGGGAAATGGGTATATGATTGTGAAAACCTGACACTACTGAGAACACTAAATTAAAAAAACACTAAATGTCTAATGTTTATGTTCAGAAAGGGAGAAATCAGTATAGGTACTGCAAGACACACTGAGTGCCGGAGTGCTCTTACAGCACTCTTATTACGCTCTTTCATAGGCACCTACAAAAATAAATAAAGAAGGCAGTGGCATCCATAAATGGATATACTGCAACAGCACATCTTGGCTTGTTTTGGTGTCTGGGTGGTATGGAAGTTTATTTTAATTTAGATGTGACACACATGCATCAATACCACGTGCAGATATCGCAAAGCGCTGTTATTTCAGCTCAGCTGAGCTTCTCTGACAATGATGGCATAAAGCAAGCACAACACTGCCAAGAAAAAGCAAACCTAATCGCAGATATGGGTTAGGCTAGCCAAGTAAACTCAAACATTAGCCTGTGCTTTCACAGCTGGATGAAATAGGTGAGCTTTTTAGGGCTACGTGATGCACATGGTAGGATGATGAATAGGAGAATGTCTACTGACAGATACTGTCCCAGATCGTCTAGATCACCAATGTCGCAAAGGCCACTTTTTGGAAGCCGATTTACTTCATTAAGGTTGGAGCTAGGAGCTATTAGAGGTGTGTTGTGACGAAAACAAGCACGGAGGAGCATGCGGCAGAGCAAAACTCCCTGCAACGCAGAACTGAGGTAATTCTGCTGTTTGGAAGTTGGATTTATTATTAACTTTTTACATTTTGTATGCATGTTCTGATTTTGATAGTGGTGTTTTTTTTCTCTGTGTCATTTGTGATAGTCCTGTTTACTGTCTCTTCCACCAAATAAAAGGAGAAAAGAAAAAAGTGCCTTTTCAATTGCCTTTGGCGCTTAGTTGACAGAACTGTCAAATGGTAATGAGGCGTGCAAGCAGTTATTTTGTAGAATTGTTTCGTCGATTTTAAAGAAAATAATATTATTCATATCCTGATAGAAGATTTTTGCCTATCCCCATTCTGAGTGAACCCTTCTTTATCGCAATCAGTTGTCCAGCTACACCAGATAGAGGAAAGGATAAAAACTGCAAATATTTAGGAGCACTCACCCTATCTACACAGATTGTAACCGACACATTCCACCAGAAGATGCATGAGCAGCATAGAACAGCTTCATTTACACAGTTACTGCTAGTACCAAGTAAAACGTGACAATTCTTGCATTAGCACTTTTCATTCTCAAATGTTTACTCAGCTCTGCCACTGAAACAAACAAGCAGGCTTGTAAGCAAAGCATGGCAATCTTATTTTATTTAGAAATTTATGTCAGTCAAATAAGAAGAGTGAACACAGCATCTCATGAATATCACAGGTTGTAATATTGGCCTAATAATCCATTTTTAGTGATATCCACGCACACACAGACACACACGCACAGACACACACACGCACACAGACAGACACAGAGGCGCAGACAGAGACACGCGCGCGCACACACACACACACACACACACACACACACACACACACACACACACACACACACACACACTTCTCCAGTTTCTACAGGGCAATATCATAATGTCCTGGGTTCTGTGCATAAAGCAGAACTTTCTTATTTCCAACCTGCATTAGAAGGAACACTTAAAAAAAAATAAACCACATTGTAATCACATTTTATTTAAAGCTTTACCAATTTTAAAATCAGGCATGTTTTTTTTTTTTTTTATTCCATGACCTCTTCCAAACATTTTTATGCACTCATCCATGACTTCCATGACGCCTAAGCTGGGACTCCTGGGTGGAAATATATCAGCCACAGTCTCTGGAGTACAGAAAGTTTTTCACCAGCACAGGAAACGTATGCTAAAAATTAATTGCTGATGCAGATATGACCTTCTGCGTTTGTTATTTTAGCTGACGCACAAATAACCTTCAGAAAATGCTAATAACTGAATTACTAGCATAAACGCTCCAAGCTAAAAAGGATTCTATGCTCCAGAGATGACTGATTTTATTCTGAAGTGCCAGGATAAGCATACAGTATGAAGGAACCGTCATGTCAGGTAAGGCAAGTGCTTTAAAACATAAGAGCTGTACGAGTTAGTGAATATGCATGTGTTGACCTTTAATGGGACCTATAATCAGTGCAATTCGTTTAATAAAACAATCTGAAAATGGTTGGAGGGAAAAAATAAAAAACTAAAATAATCTGATTGCAAAAGTGTGTACACAGGATGTGACTGTGTTCAGAATGAACCAATCACATTGAAACTCATGTTAAATAGTAGTCAGTACACACACCCGGCCATCAATTACAGTGACTCTGATTAACCCCTTATGAAGTTCAGGATTTTCCTGACATTTTCTTGGTTGCATGTTACAGCAAAAGCCATGGTCTACAAAAAGCATCAGAGAGAGCTCATTGTTGAAGGCATCAGAGGTATCAGCAAGGAGAAGGGTACAAAAAAACTCCAAGGCATTAGATATACCATGGAACACCATGAAGATGGTCATCAACAAGTGGTTAAAATACGGCACAACAGTGACATTACCAAGAACTGGAAATCTCTACACACAAGACGTCCAGTGCAACAATTAAGGAGCTGCAGGAATTTCTGACAAGTACTGGTTGTGTATTACACATGACAACAATCTCCCATATTCTTCATATGTCTGGGCTGTGGGTTAGGCTGGCAAGACAGAAGAAAATCATCCACGTCTGGCTACATTTTGCAAAAACCTAATTTAACCCAAAACCTACATTTTGAACATAACTCCAAAAGGGAACTGTGAATTCACCCCAGTGAAGCATGATGGTGGCAGCAGCATTATGCTTTGGGGCTGTTTTTCTTCAGCTAAAACTGGGGCTTTAGTCAAGGTATTATGGAACCTTGAAGGAATTATGAACAGTTCCAAATATCAATTTTGGCACGAAACCTTCAGGCCTCGGCTTAAAAGCTGAAGGTGAAGAATTTCACCTTTCAGCATGACAATGACTCAAAGCATACCCCCACACCAACAAAAGAATTGCTCCATCAGGAAAGGATCAGAGTTTTGGAATGGCCCAGCCAGGTTTATACATCAAATTGCCCATCATACATTCTAAGAGAAAGTCCCTGAGCTAGCTCGCATCTGTCCACAGACAAGATTTTGGACACCACAGTTCTAATGTATACTAAACAGAGGAACACCTTTGTTGGAAATGACAGCTTAGTCTATCAAGCCAAGTACAGGTCAAACAATCAAAGTACTGCTCAAGTACTACTACAGCTTGTCAAATGCTGGCCTGGAACTACTGATTATCAACTACAAAGTGACAAATTAAAGGAAAAAAAAACAAAAAAAACATGGCATATAAGCTGTTGGGCTACCATGAGCTGCCAGAACAGCTTAAAATGCACCTTGGCACAGAAAACTATTCTTTCACAAAAAAAAAAAAAAAAAAAAAAAAAAAAAAAAAAAAAACACCAAACAGGTGTGTCCAAATATGTTTTGACTGGTACTGTATGTAAGCCTGTGTCATTTTCTTTCTCCTCTCCCATCACTCCATTGTCTGTTCTCAGATGGGATCAGATGCATTTTTACAAGGCAGAAACCCAATTCACAAAAGCACTGATTGGGCATTGTGTGTACATGTAAACTCAACAAGTGCATGTAATTGCACTGCACATTCAGTTCCATGTGGAAAAAAAACTGCAGTAAACCTTAGATAAGAAATGAAATGTCACACATGCTATTTCCTGATTGTAAACAAAACCATACTACAATGGTACCTAATGACATACTATATATAACCCCCCCCCCCAACTGTTAAAACCGACAGGCTGTCAAGCAGTCATGAGAAACTACTCATAGGAGTGGATAAACATCTAATAAAAAAAAAAAAAACTGAGCCTGAATTAAATCATACATAATAAATCTAAATATAAATCATGTCAGTAATTTATCCTTTCAGAATCCAAAAAGGAATGTGTCTTTCATTTTACTAAATAAAAATAAATATGAAATGACATCGCAACACTGGAACCCAAACATTATTTTAGAAAATCTGAAAATAATCAGGAAAGCGCCGTTACTAATAAACAAACTGAACCTATAAACCAAAACCAGAGCTTTTCACTTGCTACATACTGTTGTGTTTGGGAGCTCATTCATCACTTACAAGCTGTGGGAGAAAGAGGAGAGCAGATGGGTCAAGAGCGATGGCAGATCAGAGAAAAAGTCGATACTCGGGCCAGACGCCTAATTGTATTCACCGTGTCGCCTCTGGCCCGATTCGGCTCCCTGATGAGTACAAACGTACATACAAAACACCTACAGTCAAATGAAAGTTTGTGCACCCACTGCATGATGGGATACTTTTTGGTTAGCCCAAACACAATGCATATTTAATTTTAAAAAGTATCTTTAGAAATTAAATATTTATACATTTACAATAAATCCTTGCCAGTGTTTTGAGAGATATTGAGCTTTCAGCATAGTATACATTACATGCAGAAGGATTACTGGTTCAACAAAATAGCAGGATGTCGGTGAGAAGCAATTAGCCAAGCTCAGATGTGGAATGCCGTTTAGGGAGGAGGGGGTTGCAATCGCAAAAAAAAAAAAAAAAGAGAAATGAAAAGAACCGAGTCAGATCCAGCAACTAATATCATGGTGAGGAAGAAAGCAATGGATACTGATCCATCTGGATAAGGTTATAAATCCACACCAGAAACAGTGCATCAACAAAAATCAAACTTTGCCAAGAAGTAGCCTTAATCCTAACATTTCCCCCCAGGCCACAATGAGATTAAATAATGCTGAGATCTCTAAACTCCCTATATCTCCGGAAAATCAGTGCAGAAGAACAAAAGGGAAACAATGAAGAGAAACTGCTGCCTATAAACAACCCACACCATAATCACCACTATTATAACAACAACAACAACAATAAAATAGTTGATATTATTATAGAAGGTGCCTGTAGTGCATGGTTTCTCATGGTGGAGACTATGTACGTAAGAGAAGGCCCAGGTTTGGCAAAGAGCCAACATAGCCCACCACCAATAAAACCTTATCCCTACTGTCAAGTACTGTGGATTGAGTCTCCATACGTGTGGCGTTTTCTCTTAATCCGGCTGAGGGCAGCTTGCCACCGTGAGAGGAATTCTGACAAACACTTTAAAAAAAGAATCCAAGAAAAGTACATCAGTCTACCAGTTTGAAACTTTAACTGGGCACAAAGTAGAAGTTTTAAATAGGCTTGTGAGATATTGATTTTTCATTTTGCGTGCAATTTATGTCTTTAAAAAAAATTCCAAATGAATAATTGAATCAGCTAGAAGCTAATAAAACCTCAGACACAAAAATGACCGAAAAGCTTTTTGCTGCCATGAGTGTCATAATTGCTTTACACAAAATGTGAGATGATCGCGTTAGCTTAATGTCCGTGTGCTTCAACAATAACATATTAAATCTACTCCATCTTAAACAGGCCCGTTAAATCCAGTTATTACATACCTTTCTAAGCAAAATATATGCTCTAACAAGCCTTACCTTCATGAATAGAATAAACTGGAATAATTGGATAGTATCGACATTATATTACGACATAAGGACAGCCATGTTGACTGTGGCTTTTGACGAGGCACCAGTCTCTGAGGTTTGCCTTTTGCAGTGTTCGCATATTCACTCAGACAGCTTATTCTTAAATTTTCAAAGAGTTTGCTTGTGTTTCTGCCCCTTGTGCCAACACATTATCTGCACAGCTTGTATATTAGATTCATATTAGATTTGTCTATGCAATTGTGTGGTGGTAGGTGGTGGAGGAAATGTGTTTTAGATTGTGGTTAATGTAAATATAAGACACTGAAAAAAACATACTTTTGACATTGTCTTGTGTTTAAGGCTGTAGTGTCAGACAGACTCCAACACACAAGCGGGTTAATTTCATTCCGTTTGCATTACACAACACGAGGTTAAGGGTCAAGAATACCTAGGGTTAGATGGAAGTACAATTATAGATCTTAAACACAGACATACAGAGAACACTAAATTAGGAACACTAGACCAATACTGGCTAGGGCCGTCCTTTTCTCCCAAAAACAGCCTAGATTCTTCATTGCAAGGATTCCACAAAATGTTGAAGAATCCCACAAAGGTGTTCTATTGGATTAAGATGGTTTCTCATGACTGGGAAGACCACTGCAGAACAGTGAACTCATCGTCATGTTCATGAAACCAGTCTGAGGAGACTTTCTTGAGTGACCTGGAGCATCTTCAAGCTGATTAGAAGATGGTAGCCATTAGAAGGTGCCCTGAAGGCATGTACATGTTTACCAACAATATATTATAGAGATGATTGGTATTAATGGGCCCAAAGTGTGCCAAGAAAACATTCCCCACACCATTACACCACTCTACCACCCTGGCCTGTTGGGTCCATAGATTTATGCAGCTGCCACCAAATTCTGACCCTACCATCTGTGTGCCTAGAATCGAGATTCATCAGACCAGGCTATGTTTATCCAGTTTTCAGCTCTCTGGTTTTGATGAGCCTGTGTCTACGGCAGCTTCCTGTTTTTGGCTGCGTATATTGTACTCTTACGTAGTCTTCAGCTGTGGTAGCCCATCGGACTCAAGGTTCAACATGTTGAGCATCCTGATACGTTTTTGCTTTACTGTATCCTTTCTGTCAGTTCAAACCAGTCTGGTCATTCTCCATTGACCTCTCTCATCAACACGACATTTCCATATGCAGAACTTCCACTTCCTTTAATTTTTTTTTATAACCGAGTTATAACTCTAGAGACTGCTGTGTGATAATTCCAGATGATCAGCAGTTATCTGCGGCCCAAACCAGCCCATCTGGTACCAACAAATAATGCCATGGTCAAAATGACCGAGATCACATTTTTGCCCCTGCCTGATGGTTGACATGAACATTACCCAAAGCTGCTGGCCTGTATCTGCAGGAAGTCATGGTAATATGCACATAGCATAAAAAGACTTAAATACATAAAAGTCAAACGTCGTTGTGCCAAGTCCTAACGATACAGAAATGAAATCATAACACAGAGCGAGATCCATAACTAAGCATTCCCTCATTTCAATGTAAAGATACAATATGTGCACTGTATCTTTGATTAGTTTTAAGGATCACTCTCAAGTCCAACTGCCTTTAATATAAGCAGATAATCAGATAATGAAGATAATTAAGCTGTTTTCCCCTACTAAAACAGCCATGTTACAGCAAGACCTATTGTGCCCTACAATTTTCCACAATAAGAGACAGTGGATATACTAGCAAAATAACTATGTAATATCCTGATAGATTTTGTCACAGTCCTAGACAGTATCAACTTATTTTTTTAATTGAGATATCATGAAATTATCACCATCGTTACATCCCTAATGTGTAGTAATGTAATATAATGCAGTTTACACCATATTACAGTGCCCGTGTATGGCCGTGTAAAAATGACTATCATTATAACTCCACTGGCATCAACAGGAAAACGATCATAACCAAGTCAGTCAGTCAAATTAAAAAAAAAAAAAAAAAACGCTTAGAAAGAGCAGCTTTGAAGCTGGTGCTGTGACAAAACCCTGAGCGAAGCCTACTGCGGTACTGTGACAGGACAGAGAAGAGCTGCTCAAGCAAGAGATCCTGGAGAACTCAGAGAGCTGGCAGAGTTCTGTAAAAAAAAGAAAAAATTAAGAGAATCTAAACAGACGTCAGAGCCTGATAATAGGTTAGAGCAGGCAACCATGTTAATTTGCTACTGCTACAGGAGAAGCCACAAGTTCAGTCCCTGAAAAGGAATAATTTACTTTGGTTTAAAAACATTTGTTTAAGATCTCAGTTTAACAGCCCCCAAATTATAAGGCTACACTGATGATTTATAGTGATTGTTCAGATTAAAGTACTGGAAATTATTGGCTAAAATAATCTTCTGATTTACACCCCTACTGTATACACAATAAGACAATAACATCTACTCTTTCAGCATTTTTCCGATCATGCGGCAACAGCATAACGCATAAAATCATACAGATACAGTCCCATTCTTCAGTTAATATTATATAATATTCACATCAAACAACCGAATGTGGAAAAACGTGATCTTTGGAACTTTGAGCAGTGCCCCAGTGAGCAGCAGCTCTGCGGGTGGAAACAATGTTTATTACTGACATCAGAGGAGAATGTTCAGACTGGTATGAGCAGACAGGAAGAGTACAGCAAATAACTACTCTTTGCAAACGTACTGAGCAGAAAGGAATCTCAGAATGCACAACACGTCAAACTAGGTGTGATGGATGTGCTAAAACAGACGAGTTCCACTACTGTCAGTCAAGAACGGGAACATGAGACTATAGTGGGCATAGGTTCACAGAAAGAAGCCTGGAAAAAAATTCAGATGTTTGAAATGAAAAGTAAGTGAAGCGATACGCTGCACTGCTGCCACATAACTGGCTGATCGGATACCTGCACGAATGAGCAGATGTACCGATGTTCCTAACAAAGTGGTCAATGAGTGCATATAGCCAACCTTTAGAACATTCCACATTATCATCCAAATCAATTCTCTGACAATTGACATATGCAATCAGATCAAAAGAGGATTACATATATTGCCTGTAAGGTCCTTGATGAACTTTGCCTTTGAACTTTGCGACAACAGGAAATTAAGCGACTGAGAGGCACACCTATCTAAGGCACTTCTCTCCCCAGACTGATGGCCATCTCTCATGTTTTGGGAAGCCAGTGTTTCATTAGTAACCCAACTTATATGAAGAAAAGATATTGTCTTCTCATCAATCACAGGTGCCCCAGCTCTCCATCACCACAATAGATTTCCATTACGGCAGTCTCACACAGGTCATGCTTGAGATCCACATACATTTGCAGTACTTAAATATACACATTCAAGCAGATTTTACATAATTCATTCCCACCTTCTCACACATCTAAATGATACAGGAACACCAGAGTAGCACTCATGAGTATGAGTACATTTCATTATGGCTCCCTGAGCTTACAATTGTCTCACACTTGTTTCTGGAGGGAAAACTGGCTCTGTTCAGACTCTGCATTAATATCCTTCTTGGACGATGCTATCAAAAGTGGACAGCCGAAGCAGATAGCCTTTCAAAGCTGATCTTTTCATGTCTCTCCAATACATCTCCACCAAAAACATTGTGTGTGATTGCATTTCATCAGGAGCAGGGTGCCAACTCCACTAAAAGCATCCCGCCATCATTTGAAAAGCATCCGTGATAATACCAGCCAACACCAAAACTCAAAAGAAGTGATGATTATTCAGCCACAGGATAGCATTTTCTAATTAAACCATCAGGCATTCAGATTGGCCCAAATCTTTTACTGATGCTGGCATCTAGCTGCTCGGTAGACAGGAGTTTTAAGCTCGGGTAAATACATGCATGGAGACGTATTTGCATGCTTTCTGGACAATGCGTGTGCTCGATGGCTTTAATGCAATACATCTGTTAAACAATTTTATTATAATGTTTCCGTGTACACTATTTAAAAGTATAACATTACAACCATCATTAAGTAATGTGTTGTAATATTTTAAGACTCCATAGCCTAAAGTAGTTCTTAATGAAGCAGCATTTAAAAAAAAAAGACCAGGCAAGCCTAGTTTTGCCGGAGTGCCGTCAGCTGCAAAGCATTTGTCATCAAATGACACAACTTTAACTTTGTTACCTCTCATCTCAGCCTCTTAGCCTCTCAGTCTCATCAGATACACTCCTCATGTACACATATTTCAACAAAGTAACTCGTGCATGCACATAAACAAAGCAAGCCAGGCCACTCTGACTTAAACAGCAAAAAACTAAAACATGCCATTTCAATTCACTGACACAAATAGCCTGTATTCTGAGAATAAGAAGCAAACCCATGGAGTCTGGGTTAGAGCCTATAGAAATTAAAGGCATACAATGTACACCTAAGCCACAGTCACCTGGTTATGAAATAAGAGTGTAACTGGACATTTAAATAGGTTGATTTTGCAGGTAAACCGCAAATTTGGCAACACTAGGAACTAGATGGCATGTTGATATGGTCAAGGACATGTTATTTCTCACAGATAATGAGGTCACAAGCATCTTAGACCTCCAAAAGTGGTCTGACGGACAGGATTACAAGACACATTTGACCAGAGACACTTTTAACAGTGAATATAATTGCAAAATGTAAACTACTGATCTCTCCACACTTTTATACCCTTTCATAGAATAATGGCATTTCTATAATTACCTCACATGGCTGACACAGACACGGTTAGTTAGTTAGCGTTGGTTTATTGCCCTTCCAGCCCGGGTAGGCTATGTACAAAGCATTTATGCATGTACGTTATTTTCTTAGTTGGAGATAAATTAAAGGGTACATTTACAAATTTAGCTTTATATATTCTAGGAAGACCTGTATTTTGACACAGGCACAGACCAGTGTAATGTTCTCTTAAAACGTGATTTTCTTTTTCTCCTCGATTTACACAAAACCTCTGATTAATCTGTACCATCACAACTGATTAAGCTAATCCCTAATTCCAAAGCAAGTTAGTAATATCGTTCATCTCAACTACACATTTATGAGCTCTGAGTTAAAGCCACTGAAATGGTGCACACACTGCTACTTCTATGACTTTGAAAGGTGTGTTTGCAAGACAGAATTTGCACATACTCATGCACCAAAAAACCCTCATGCACTGAATCCCAAAAAACACCACACTCAAACACTATCATATGAACACCTCAAAGCTCCAAAATGCATCACCTTGCTTGCTTTTTTGCTCTAAAGATGACTCACCCACAGCCTGTGATCATTCTGTTCAAGTCTAACCTTACCCACAGGCCCGAGGATTAAATCTGAACTTGACACAATACTGCCCGTAACTGACCACCATCACAGAGACCAATAAAACCAAATAGTCTTACTGATGGTGCCTTGTAAAATCAGCTGACATCCAATCAGTTGTCAGTTATATTCACCATAAGGTGATCCAAATCTCTGTCATTTTAGTCATCAAAGTCACAAATGCAACGTCTGAACCCAACGAATGCCGATGTAAACGGTCGTCTCTGTGGACTAACAGGGTGCATCGTGCTGTAATCATAGATTTTCTTTAGATGCTGCTGGTGGATTCACCTGGAAAAGCAAGTTAAATCTAACTCCTATCCCACACAGAACATTAACAGAATAAAAACTAAAGGGCACAGGGAACACCTGCAGATATGGGGAGAACCAAATTCAGGTTCCTGGAGCTGTGAGGCAGCAGTGCTCCCACACCAGCAAAAAGTTCTTACTGCTCTACAGCACATGTCAAACACAACGTGCACATGCCAAATTCACCCAGGACCCTTATTTTTTTAAAAAGTCCATAGTAGAGAACTACAACATATTCATTGATCCATTTCCACAGCAGATCTGTAGCACAGCCATCCAAAGTGCAATTACCGTAAACTGCTGCATATAAGTGCACTACAGTTTGCTTGACCACGGCTTGAAACATGGGCTAAAATCAACGGCAGTGATGAGCTTATGCAGTTCAAGTGGATCTCAGACAGCATTAGGAGTGATCGTGACACAGATTTCATATTTAATCCTTCAAGGAACTTCAATCTTCCATATTTATAATACTGTCACAATATATCTTTATGCCGGTTCTACTGAAAAATATTAAAACTGCATGTAACAGGAGAAAATGCAATCTTATATTACAAACCCTAATGTGCTTTTCTTTTGTAGTAAACTCCAACAGGCTACTTCAACGGCTCTGACCTCCAAATTTTTGTGCTCATAGTGAAATTATCAGGCAAGTAGTGGGTAGGTAATAAATGTCTTTAAATGCATTCATCAAAAGAAGTATTATCAGTATAATAAAAGACATTATCTAAAAGACATTATCTATTAACCCTTCTTTTTTCCTACAGAAACATGCCATTCTTCTAATTTCAGAGGCTCAAGATTATTGGTATTAATCAATATTTTGCAAAGTTCTACCATAACTGGATACCTGGGTGCAGTTTAGAAGAAAATATGAATAATGTTTTTTTGTTTTGATTTGCCTCTATTGATCTTAGGGTCTCTTATCAGCAACGAACAGGGTGAATGTACAACCAAAACTAGCCTCGTTTCCCCACCTTAGATGACATCCTCATCATGTGAAACGATGTACAAGGAATTAACAAGCCTCTAATCCTACTCTCTGTCAACTGATGACAGTAAATGGGAAAAGGATTTCAGCTTTGTGTTCTCTACAGATGTGTGGGACTTTAAACAGATGGTGCTTTTCGCCATGTGAAATGGATTAATTCAGAATACATCACCTACATTTATCTACAAAAATACACAACCCTAATTAAGATCCGAGCAGCTATGCCAACTGCTATAATATCCAGACTGTATAAGATTTAATTCACTTATGTTAATGAAATTTTTCCAAGCCCCACAACCAGCACTCTACAGATATTTTTCTCTCAACTATTATTTCTCTAAATCCCGTTTTCTCGCTCTTAAAGAACACAAGGCCCTAAAATGATACTCCTGTCACACTTTTTGGCACTACTAATCACTGGAATAATGGTGTATAAAGACACGGTGTACGAGAAACTACATAGCGATAAATAAGAACTATAATCATTTCATAGCATTTTACATAGGAATAATATTTTAAATAATATATATTATAATGTTATTGTAGTTGACTAGTCAAGACAGGCTTGGTGTGCAAAGTCTCACAGTGTCAGAAGACAAGCAAGTGTACTTGAGATAAAAGAGTTAAACAGGTTTATTGCAACTAAAACAGTCCATTGTGGTTATTTTACTGATTTAATTGTGATTGTGATTATTTTACTGATTTAATTGTGATTGTGATTATTTTACTGATTAAAATAACTGTAAAAAGACTTGGTGGCTTTCATGTAATTGATTTTAAATTAGAGACTTTAATTGGAGATCCAGTTAGGGTAATCAGCTGATCATTTTCTGATATCACTCTTCTCTTTTGTCTATTCACTCCATCCAAACATTTACTGAATAGCAGATATGGATGCGGTGTTGTGAATATCGAATTTACGTGTTCATCGTGGACAATAAATTGTTTCCTACAATTATACAACTAAAGCCACAGACAGGGAGTGTCTGTTCTGCAGTTGGAGGTAAATCATTATTTTTGCAGTGAAAAGACAGGTATTATGGTTCAGCATGGATGACGAGGTTAAGGTGCTCCGACCAAATTTCAACCAATTTTTCATCCATTTCCTGGGTCCAAGAATCCTGGGGAACTTTTACTACAGCCATGCGTGTTGCCGTTTACACACCTCGTCCCCGGGTTTCTCTACACTCTCGTGTTCTCATTGGCTGTAGCTCGACACCACACTCACTGCCAGTCATAACCTGCTGGTGACACCTTTCACACTACAGATTTGGACTTGCTGACGGGTCCAGACATTTATCATGCTAGATATTCTCAGGATTCTGCGAGAGATCAGTGAGCCTCTCGGATCGTGTCTTTGAACAGTACACACAGCGATTGAGAGCCATTTTTCGGAGAGAGAACGCAGATTTTTTTTGTTTTTCCTCGGCATAAAGTTGTGTGCAAGTCAGGCAACACCTGCTTTGACGGGGATCAAGTCTTATGTAACCTATACAAGGATTTTGAAACCGTAAGATCTATGAATGGCAAATAATAACCTGCAATGAGTCAGACTGCACCTTTCCTTCCTACACATCATATTTAAAAGTACGAACTTTACCTCACGGCTTTGAAGCTGTGAACAATGTCATCCAGTAGTCTGTTGTTCCTCAGCTCTTGTTCGGTCAGTGGCTGCAATTAAATAACAGATATCCTGTTAAAGGTTGTGACCTTTTTCGTTTGGCTCCAGGAAACTAGACTAACATAAATCTAACACTGTGTTACAGAACAGTGTAATAACCTATACAGGATTCACACTCAGGCTACAAGTACAGAGATGTGTAATACGCACCGTGTTGCAAAGGGGACACAGCAACTTGTAAGAAAGAAATTTCCTTATACATAGGGAGCAAACTGTGGAGAAAACAAAACAACAAGCTAATCAGTCAGTTATTCCCAGTTATGGGGTCACGGGGGAGCTGGTGCCCAGCCGGCAACTCTGAGCGCAAGGGCAGGAACCAACCCTAGACAGGGCGTTAATCCATCATAGGGCTCATACACACACA
>JAOTRJ010000019.1:13588633-13599046 GCA_028564905.1 Leptodoras praelongus
CTGCTCTTACTGGTGCAATGTGCAATTAATGAAGATTGGCCACCAGGCTGGTCCAATTTAGCCATGAAACCTCCCACGGTAAAATGACAGGTGTTTCAGTTTCATTGTCACCTGTATGTATGTATGTGTGTATGTATGTGTGTATGTATGTATGTATGTATGTATGTATGTAAGTATGTATGTGTATTGTATGCATGTATGTATGTGTGTAAGTATGTATGTATGTATGTATGTATGTATGTATGTGTACACTGAGGCTTTGTGTTCTGTTAGTTTGTTCACATTTTATTTAAATACATTCAAATATTAAAGTACAAAATACGAATGTGAAATGACTGAATTGAAATTTTGGGGTTTAAAGCATGCTGAGTAACTATAGAAATGAGAAGCACATTAGGCACATCTGTTCTCAACAAACTTTTATTTCCAATTAAAATGATTGTGAAAGTGAAAGGTCTGTGTACTTGCTCATTCTCTATTTTATGTCTGTCACAAACATTTTAAACAGAACATGAATTGTTATTTGATTATTGTTTCAAAATCAAGGTAGGAGAAAAAAAATGTATTCTTAGTAAATAAAAAAAGTTGTAAATGAACTAAAAGGGGTTAGCTTTTCTTATTTTTTACCACTAAACATCCTCATGAGTATAAACAAAACCCTATACTGATCTTCTGTAATAGGCTACACAATTCAGTGTGTGTATGTGTGGGTGGGTGGATGGGTGTGAGGGAAAGTGTGAGAAAGACAGAGAAAGACAAAAGGGAAAGCGCTGTTTCATATCTTACAAGGGTTATCACTCTGTTCTCAGCAAGCATTTGTTGTGTTTGTAGTCTGCTAATAATTAATCCTAATCTTTTCAATAATCATGAGGACGTTTGGTCTTGTCCCACCACCAGTACAGAGACAGCACAAGTCTAACCTCATTTACAGCTTTAGTCACTTTTCTTTCCATACTGGAATGGCAAAGTCACTGACTAAGAGTCACAGCAATATTGGCTGGCCCTGATTTATGACTAATGATTTGCAGCCTTACAGGCAACAGGAATATAACTTCTTCATTTTTTTCCTACCTGGATTTTGAAACAATAATCAAATAACTATTCATATTTCATTTTTACATTTCTTCTGCAGACACAAAATAGAACGAACCAAAAGCACACGGTCCGCTGAACTCACTTCTGTTTGGACAAGTGAGACTCTCACTCTCACTCTTTTGTTCACAAATAGCATAAGCAACCAAAATGACACTTTTGTTTTTGCTCTGTGCTAATGTACCTGGTGGCGAATACGGGTATTCCTTCTTCCCCTAGGACAGAAAGCAGTGGCGAGAGGAGCAGAGGGGTGAGAAAAGCAAGACAATCACAGATTAGGAAGGAACGGCAGGATCGCCATGGAGACGACACTGTCGTTCTGAGTCTCAGAGCGGTTGCCGGAATGGCTACAGGATGCAGCACAGGGTGGCACAGCTATCATATAAACACAGCTAATCCTGTTTCTGTGTTTAAAAAAAATAAACACTACTTGTTTTGTGTGCCTACGGGTTTTCGTGTGTGAATCGCCACCCTTACAGTCTGCATCATAACTGCTGGGAGAAGAAGGAGGCGTAAGTTACAGGAAGGCACAGAGGGAGGGAGCTAGTGAGCGCTAAGAAACAGAGGATACACAGCCTGCGTGCCACAGTCAGCCCTCCATTCCAGTAGAGAGTGCTCTTTGTAACAACATGGTACCTTAATGAAGGTCTCCATATTTCCGTTAAACAGCTTATGATTATAGACGGAGCGTGGCCGGGGTTTCCGTAGTTTCTGTGGTTTCGGGGGTAGGGTAGGAGGTCTGGGAAATGGATACGGCAAGGAGGAACAAAAACACACGCACACACATACACACACACAACACCAAACGCAATGACATTTTACACCATGCACCATGCCTATTGTCCCAAACTCAAATCTAAAATCGTATTCTAAAGAATATGTTTTAGCAGCTAATGACATGTTTATGTAAATAAACTTTTACCTTTCACCTTAATGAAAAATAATGATGATCTCATGAATGACCCCTTAATTAGCCACTGTAAAGAAGGTTTGTGCTCCCCAGGTTAAGTGGCTCCTACAGCAGCCTCCTACAGTAACGCACGCTGTGCAAGGAACACTTAATTGCTTTCTAGAGTTGTGACAGCCCACACAACCTGATACAATATCACACTGAGCTGTACTTAATGCCAGGAACACTACACATGCTGGTGTTTACATTAGGCTCTGGAGTTATACTGCAGTGTTGGCCATCACGTTTATACACGGGTCATTCCTTCTGTGCACTGACTTTGCTTTCTCCTGAGGAAATCAGGTTCAGACTGCGTTTTGTTTGTCCACATCCTGAAAAGTTTTATTCCTCATTTACCACAGCAGTTTCTTTATACTGACAACGTATACACTGTTATATTATATGCAGTATAATGGTGTAGAACATCCTTGAATGAAGTTCATTCATATTACCACTTACATGATAACGGCTATGCATTTTATAAAGCATCTTTCACTTCTTATTGAAGTTAATAAGACAAAAACTGAAACTGCAAAGTGTGTACGTTGTCGCTATAAAAACAATAATGTATTAGTAGTCCAGTAGCAGCACATGAAAGAAAATGACCCTCATAATGCTTCTAATAAATAAAAAGTTATGAGTCATAGCTATATACACTGAAGTACCAGAAAAACTGGTATAGCAGTTAACACTCGGTTATTACACAGGATCTTGGAGGGAACGTTGCACAGTCCTCACGCTGATGTTTCTTGAGGCCCCTGCACTGAATTCTGATGTGCCTATCACGTAAAATGATTCTTGCCAGCCGAAGCTGGTCACGTTTCTATGTATTTTGCACAGGCAGTTATTCTGGTACTTCAGCATAAAAAGCCCTGTGTATGTTGTCACTATAAAAACAACAATGCATTAAAACAAGTGCAATAGCAGCACACGAAAGGAATGCCTCATAATGCTGCTAACAAATCCTTTTAAGTCATAAGAGCCATGTCCATTTAAGTTAAAGTCAAAGCTGTATACATATAAACAGAAGGATGTAAACTGGATGTAAACCTTTCAGCAATGTTTAATGATCCAAAGTCGTAGCTGATTATCAGTAAATGCCCGCTGCTGGAGCAACGGCATGTACCATAGCACTTTGCTCAGCGGTTTGAGTAGCTTTTCCCCGAGCACGTGCACAGATGGTGGTTAACATCTGCTTGCCAGTGGACACTCTATTCTATCTCTCACTTTCTCTCTCTCTCTCTCACAAAGACTGGCACAGCTTTCCTAACCTTACTCAGCGAGAGTACTCAACCTGCCAAAGACAGCTTGGGGACAAGTCCTCTTCAACCACTGTGCAATAACTCAGTCAGGGGGCCAAGAAAAATAAATATTTGCCTTTGCTTCCATTTCTTTCTGTCACTGACTTCTTTAGGATTGTTCCAGCTGAGTGAGCATGCAAATTGACTGAGAGAGACTTTATTCAATGAAAAAAGAATTTCTGGGTTATAGTGCAATTCGATCACGTGCACCACCAGTTTTCACACTTTTTGCTTTAGGACAAATGAATTCTGGAGTCAGTCCAAAACCATGCACTTAAGATTTTCAGATCATCTGTCAGTAAATGATGTACTAAGTTTAGGCTAGGCAATAGGCTACATGCTGCTCAAATGTGAATTAAAAATAACGAATTTATAATTTTTATGAAAAAGAAAGGATCTGCAGAATTGAAGTAATTTAAATGTTTCACATTTAAAACTTGATTAATTAGAGTATAAAGTGTCACAGCAATCTAAAGAACTCGTTTTCACAAAGGTCTTACCTTGTCGTTCCACACTCAGCCCTTTCTCCTGCAAAAGAGGGAAAGAATTGGGGGTGGGGGTGGGGCGGGAGAGATCAGAGTTGTTATAAGATGGTGTGCTCTCAGCTGTAGAGTTTTGATGGATTGGGTGTGGGGCTTTAGTGAAAGTGACCCAGTCTATTGAGAGAAGGATGAATGGATGAACGGCAACCCTGATATTCAGACAAAGGGGTGCTGTGGTCGTTGTGGAAACCTTCGCGGATCCCTGTAGCGTGCTAGACGGATCGCAAGGGTGAGAAACGGGAACGTCTGCAAGGGTATGGATGTGGCCAATTAGCTGTGTTGCATGTGACAGGGCATTAAGCTATTAGTCTGAAACATGGTAATGTGAAAGACTGAAAAAGGGTTTCGAGGAAACCGTCAGACAGACACACAAGCGCGTCTGTCACATACGGTCCTAGCGGCTAGCACCGGACAATAACTATGCAAATGGAAAAAGAGGGAGCTTCCCCTAATTGAACAGTGGTGCACTTGGGACTGTCTATAAATGCATCCGCCAGCCAAAAAATGAATCAAAGTGTTAAAATGAAGCAGTCTTGAGCAATTGCTTCAATAAATATGAGCTAGGCCATTATATTTTATCAATGTGTCACCAGCATCGCCTTATATGAAATAAAATGAAATGGAAAGTATCTTTGCCCATTTTTTTTCTTCTTTCAAATGTAGAAAAAACATAAGCAAGGTACAGTCATTTTTTTCTCTGAGCGCCGTAAAGTTTTCATGAAGAAAGAGTGCATTTGCTGTCAGATATTTTCCAGAGAAATAGCTTGGCTAAAGCACCACAATAACACTCCCTTTATAAAGTGGGCAGCCCCATTCACCACTTAATGTTCTCTTTATGTAATTCTATAGCCATGAAAGCTCAAAGAGACCCACTCCAAATAATTCTACTTCTGAGAATCTGCATATTTGCTGTGAATATCAATGAAGTGCTTTTTTTCACAGAAAGCTTTTTTGAGCAGCCAGCTGAGGAGGAAAAAAGTGATTCAGAACTTGCTGGTTGAGGAGGCCAATATAAAACATCAGTCCATTTTTTCAGATTGTTGGAGCATGTCCATGTTAGCTTTTAGACTTTTGGGCATGTATACAGACATGTTAGTGACACCAGCTGGTGTGTGCCTCATCAACCGTGAGGACATCACTACAGCTGAGTGCACCTAGTAAGCCAGATCATCTAACGCATCGAGGATCAATTAGGTGAATAATTAAAAACAGGGGTTGTACCTGCAGCCACCATATGTTACACACATACACACACACACAAAAACAGACACACACACACACACATTTAGCTTGTGGCCAAAACAGGACCCAGACATCTAGCCCTCCCTGTCTGTCTGTCTGATTCGGTGTAATTGAGTGCCGGGGCTGCTGGGTAGTAGGGGGGCATAATTGTCTGGGAACATCCATACGCATAGCAGGTCTCAGCTGGGTTCTCCCACACTGCGCTGACATTAGATTAAGACACAGCGCACCAGCAGCTGCCCAAACGCTCGTGCTGATTGATTGGGTGCAAACTGCCCATAATAAAGCTGCCAAAAAAATCAGGATGAGGGTTTCTCTCTACGGAGAATGGAAAAAAAACAGCACCTAGGTCCTGACGCTATAGTGGCCTATAAGTGCAAAGTATATTAACAAACTGAAATAAAAAGGTAACAGCAAATCAGAAAATGTAACACGAACAGAAGTGATGCTCGTTCCTGATTGGCTACAGTCTGCACTATTCTTTAGAGACCTAGAGAGGTGGAGGATGTCTGGAAAAAATAATTGTATTTTCAAAAAAAAAAAAAAGTAATTAGAAAAAATGTTGAAAGTATTGCACTGTACAATTCTACAGATTAAATACGAAATATTACCGTCATATCACCTGCATGCAGTCAGTTTGGAAAATGTATAAAATTTGTTAAAAAGTGTATTTTGCCATTTTCCTCATAATACTTTTTTTTATTACATTTTATTTATTTGCTGAATACTCAGTTCAGATTGGTCAGTTAGAGCGTTATGTGGTCTGTTATTTCTGTATAGCAGTCTGCTACTTTAGGACAAAAGACCTTTTCTATGGACGCTGTTTTGATGGAGGATTTTTAAAAAACAGGTGCAATCACATCAATCCGCCGAAAGAAGACTGGTCAGTTTTGTTTGCTTTTTAATAAATAACAATGTCAGCCCATTTTGTGATACCCTGTGGCAAATAAACGTTATTCCAGCAGAAAACATCACGGAAGATTTTTCTAAGCGTGATCTATAGTCAATCTATATGAGGTATAACGCTAAGTACGTTAGGGTACGTTGCTATGCCCGGAGCTCCTGCTGTCAAATCGAATGCACTTTATTTTGCAGATGCATGTTTAAATCAATAATATAATCGTTATATCACTATTTTGGGTCAAATTATTGATTCCCTTAGGAAGTAAGCAGGTAATAAGTGGGATAATATACAAGGCTCCAGCCATTATTATGAAATAAACCTCATCTGGGTGATTCAGCAGCTTGTAACAGGGTCTTGCATCACCTTTTATAGTTTATATCTCAATAATGACAAGCTTTGCTGTACTTTCTCCTTTACCTATAATGCAGTCCAGTGTGTGTATCATGGGCTGTTCAGAAGACAGAATATGATACAATATATTAAGAATAAGCAGATCAGATTTAGGACCTGGAGGAAAGCTGCACCACCAGCTTCCTTTAATCAGCCATTTGAACAACAAACCCTCTGTAAAGACCAGGCTCGAGAGGAAGCCGTTTAATGACACTCTTCATTAAAGCGCTGGCTCTTTCTGAATGATGTGCTCTTAATTTGACGGTATCCTGCAGCGACCGAAGTTACAATGAGAGACCTTTGCACAAGGTTTGACACTTGGCATTTAGCGCTCATTATGCAAGCACTCACCTTCCCCCAGCGTCTGCTTCAGCAGGTCGTGCTTGGCCTGCAGTTTAATGATGAGGTTGCTTCCGTTCAGGTACTCTTTGAATTTCTGCACACACAGATGAAGATGTTTGGGAGCGAGTGATTATAACACAGCCTGACAGTGACAGGCAGACCAAATGGTGTTGTGCATTTTGCATGGCAACAATCCAATCTGTTGTCTAAGAATTAATTTCCGTTGTTGTAGATAAGTCACGAAGCCTCAGTCTGAGAGTTTTTTTATTTAATTTACGATAAGTGTGGTGTGGTATGTAGACTTTCATTTGCAGTGTATGGGTCCAAGGCACAGTCCTCTATGATTGGATTACTAAAATGGTCTCACATAGTACATAAAAAGAGACTCAAGTTATTTATATTTTATCATTTATACCATATACTGTACCTCAAAGCAGAGGGGCAGTGGAACACCAGAGGCTCACTGAAGCATTGTTAATATTGCTATTATTAAAGTGTAACGTTTTTATATCTTAATATAGCATACTAGTTTATTATAATACAGTACAGTTTATCCTGTTGGACTGGTCAATTGAATGGAATGGCTTTAATCCAAACCTCATTTACTCAAACAGGGCTATAAATAAAAAATCTAATGACAAATCTAATCTAATTTAAATCTAATTAAAATGAAAAAGGTGTTCATAATATATTACAATATAACACAAATATGAATATACAGTATAACACAAAATGAACACAATTTTCAGGCTGTTTGAACAGCAAGATTATGTTTATAAAACAAATCTATACTGAGGGAGTCTATGAAATGCATTCTACTAAATTATATACTAAAAATAATAGTAAAATAAAAGTAAAAGAAATCTTGCACACCTGCATCAAAATAAATGAGCATGTTGGCCAGACTCTGAGTTTATTGTTGTCTGACACTTTCCCTCCCAAACACTAAATGTCTTGTGCTGAAAAATCAGTTCTGAATGACTGTAAGGTACATGGTATGAAATCTGTATTGAATGTGCATGATGGACCCCTGGAGCTCTGTGGGGTTGAGAAATGAGCAATGTGAGAAATTCTAAAATAAGGCCAAAAAAAATTACCCATATGAATATTTTTGTCAGGTAAACTTACTGCAGTAAATACAGTTAACATTTTCAATGCATTCAAATTTTAGTATCATAGACAATAAAGTTGTTTCATTTACCTTAAACAACTTTCATTTCATTTCATTTTCTTAACCGCTTATTCCTTTTCAGGGTCACGGGGGAGCCGGTGCCTAGCCGGCAGCATAGCGTACAAGGCAGGAAGAACCCTAGACAGGGCGCCAATCCATCGTAGGGCACACACACTCACACACTAGGGCCACTTTAGATACGCCAATCAACCTAACACGCATGTCTTTGGACTGTGGGAGGAAACCGGAGTACCCGGAGTAAACCCAGGCGGACACTGGGAGGACATGCAGACTCCACACAGAAAGGACCCAGACTGCCCCACCTGGGGATCGAACCCGGGACGTTCTTGCTGTGAGGCGACAGTGCTACCCACCGAGCCACCGTGTCGCCCGCCTTATCAACATTATTTAACATAATATTAACAAACCACGTACTTCAGCATTAATACACCATAATGAAATGTAAAGTTTGTCTAATAATAAACACTTGCGTTAACAAGTCAGATTATCACAGATTAAAAGTAAGACCATGATGAGCAGCATGAATCAACATGTAGTAATTTATTTACTACTAATTTATGTGGACTTAAGCTATATTAATCATGTATTGACTAAACGTACTGTACATGATTATGTTCAATTCATACAAACATAATTTCTTTAACATATAAACAAATCAAATAATACGTATTCATTTTCTTTATAATGCACTTTATAACAGTCGTGATTTATTAATGCTGAGGTTCATTGCTAATTAAGGAACACTATTAAAGTTAATCAATGCAGTAAATAATGTGAGTTAAGGGAAGCGTAATGTAAAGCATTACCACTCAAACCACTTTGAACGCACACCTAGAGGTAGATCAGGTGTCTGACTCACTGTGAAGTAGAAAAGCTCAGTCTCTTGCTGGTTGGAGCGCCGCTTAGCGATGTTCAGTTTGCTCATGTAGCCTTCAGATGCCACTGATTTAATGGACTCTGTGGACCGGCTGTGCTGGAAGGCATCAGAGACGTCAAAGTCCTCCACGGTCAGCATGTCCTGCAGTGTCTGCATTGTGGCGTCAAGGGTCTTGCGCACCTGAACAACACGACACATCTTCGTTTAACAGCGGCCCTGCAGCGCATATCTATATCTGTTCTGTAACAATGAATGTATCCAGCCTATTGTTGTCTATTTGCATATTACCATATAATTCGCAATCTTATAGTTTGATCAGCCTCACAGCATGATATTAATTCCTTTTTTTATATCTACTTGTATGAAAATCATTCTGGTTTATGTAAATTCTGTTTTTAGGTCACTGGACAGTCGTAAAAATCATTTCACTGCATGTCTTACTGTGTATGCTGGTGTGTTACCAGTAAAAAGTTTTTATTCAAATTTGAAATCAGTGAACAGGCTTCTGGATGGATCTGTGTAACTCCTTGTGCAGCATTGTATACTACAGCACTCCGGCAGGTGTCATTGAGTTATTTTCTATTTACACATGCCATCATTTTGGTCATGTGTGTAACTAATCTTACTTCTGGAAATGTGTAGGTGTATTGACACTGCTAAACGGAATACATACATTTTCAGTTTCTCAGCTTATCAGATAGTAAATGTGTGCAAACTGATTGCTGTTATCATAAATACTGCGTGTGCTAGTATGTAATGCCAGGGCCTGATCCTGGCCTCTGCGGCTCCTCTCACCCTCCAACCCGCCTGATCCACAGGATCAGTTTCTTCACTTGTGACACACTTGCGACAGACTTAAGCCCTGCCGTGACTGGATTAAATTTACATGGAGTCCTGGAGTAATTACTTCCTTTACAGATGCTCCTCTGTGATTTTATTTCCGCCCAGATCCACCATGTCTGTGTGTTTCACCCTCCCTCCCTGAGCAAAAAAACACAGGCCAACTGTTTCTCAGCTAACTCAATGCTCGTCTGATCATTTTAGTCCCGCCCAGATACAAATCTCTGTGCTTTTCCAGGCATGTCATCTCGGGTTAGGAAATAATAGATCTTTGGCCAATGCCACTAGCTGTATTAAGACTCAGGAATCCACCCTCCCAGATTGCAAAAAGCTAAAAAAAAAAAGGGAAGCTATTGAACCATCTACTTGGTCTGGATGGAAAAATTCTTCCACTCCATACTTTAGGGGCGAGCAAAGAAAAAAAAAACTAAACCCAATGAGAAAAACAAGATCCCTCAGGCATGTTAAAGGGGCGATTATAATCACAGCTACATGTAACGTTACAAGCCATTACTTGACTACATGACAGAAACATCCAAGTTCATAGGAAATACAACCCATTGGTAACTCGCTCGTCCCGTAGTAATTTTAATACCATCTGCTGGCACGAGTGTCATCACTGAGGAGACCCCTGAGGTCGCCTCACAGCAAGAAGGTCCCGGGTCCGATCCCCGGGTGGGGCGGTCTGGGTCCTTTCTGTGTGGAGTCTGCATGTCCTCCCCGTGTCCACGTGGTTTTACTC
>JAOTRJ010000019.1:13788096-13799514 GCA_028564905.1 Leptodoras praelongus
ATAGGTCACAATAAAGCAAAATATAACAAAAATCTGGCATTTTAATAGATAGATAGATAGATAGATAGATCAGAGTCATATATTAATAATTTCTCACCGTGAAGGAAAGGAATGAGGAGAACAGAGTTCCTTCATCATACCTAGAGATCTTCGCCAGAACACTTTCCAGAATCGCCACAAACTGCATGTGCCAAAAAACCACCATATAATCCAAAACAGGTGACCACTCACCAAAACAATCTGCATTCTAAAATATGTACCATGTTCAACACTTATGCTGGGAACTGAAACATTTACCTTAGCCACCAAATGTGCAATCATATCCTTCACGCTCTCTTCAATGAGCTCATCAATTTTGGAGTGATACTGTTTCTGAAAACAACAACACATTTACAAGCTTAAAATAACAGACAATTTAATATTAGTGGTCCAGTGCTCATCTCAGGGATAGATCTATCTGTTTTGACCCAAATCTTAATTTTGCTAAAAACATATGCAGTCAGATACAGCTTTGAGCAACTGAGAACTATTTCAAAATTTGTCTGCAATTGGTTTCAAATGCTAATGCACACGTAATCTCAATTTCACCATTATTTTATTGCCTTCCTGTCCATTTTAGAACTCAGCATACATGGAAAACTGGTATAGCAGTTAATACTTGTTAGGTCCCCCACGGGATCTTGGAGAGAACATTGCACAGTCCTCCAGCTGATGTTTGAACTCTAGGCCTATAGGCCATGTCCTGATTTCTTGTCTTTGTAAAGCTGCTTTGAGGCAATGTCCTTTGTGAAAAGCGCTTTAGAAATAAATAAAAATTGAAAATTGAAATTGAAATGTTTGTCGAGGCCTGATGTTACTTGAGGCAGTGTTGTACACCTAGCTAATGCTGGTCACATTCACCCAGAGTCTATTTATGGCCATCCTGCTGTCGTAAGTTCGAGGTTTTGCCGGATTTTTGGTAGTCATGGTACACCCTTGAAATGCTCATACATGAAAATCCAAACTTTGCTTCTACCTCTGAAATGCTATCACCATCTGACGAGCTCCAACTATTAAACTGCGTTGAAAATCGCAAGTTGCCATTCTCACAGTGGAAACAACTCTAGAAGCTTCCATAGATGTCTATCTCTTTATATACATGCTGGTGTATGTGACCAGTGAAGTGCATAGGTGGTGTTGCTGTGTATTATGCATAGGCTCCAGTACCAGTTTTTACATCTTTTCTCAAAACATATTTTTCTTGATTAGAATTTGGTTGTATGTTATAATGTTGTGAATAACACTGTATAAGACTGTTGATTCAACAATTTTTTTTTACTTACTGTATCTTTTGGTCTTGCATTTTTCAGCTAGACAGATCAATCAGATAGATCTATTAGATTAGATTGGACCTTTTAATTACCTCCTGGCCCATCTCCATGGCACACAGTTTAGCTGACTGGTCCTTGGCATCCACCATCACGTTGAACATGGTGCATAAGGAGAGTGGGATGCGGAAATCTGTAGAACGGCTACTCTTGGTCAGCTTGGACTCAAATGCTGCCCTGGTGCTGAAGACATGCAAAAAGTTGGCCAGAAGGATATTAGTAATTTTTATACCACTATGTGAAGACAAGTGTCTTCCATCCATGATTGGTTGGTGGAGACTTAATGCTTTGTGGTATGTTTAGAGAGTTGAAGGTGCAGCAGGCTTCTTTTATTTATTTAATTTACACCAGCTGTTCACATAATGACACAGCGGATATCACGTCTTTTTTTTTAAAACTCAACATGCATGTACCGTTTAACACAGGACTCAATCATGTCGCTGGACATGAGCTTCATCCGGTTTTCTAGGTGCTTGGCAAACTCCTCCTCAGGCCAGTGCAGGTCTCTGATGAATGTCTGCAGGGCATCCAGCTTCCAGAACAGATCCTCTGATGTCCCCGAGCCATTACTGCCAGGCACAGTGACACATCAGAGGTCAAGGGTCAGAGCCTTTGTTAATAGGCAAAAGGGTGGCACTATGTCTATGACTCTAATCATTACATCATATGTTTCTCTGATTATTTTATGCATACACTGACTGATAATACACATCTGATTAACACAGCTTTCACATGTGCAGTCAGTGTATGGTAAAATAGAGACATGTCAATAACCTCGCACAGTTGCGTGGTTATTCCACCCTTGAGAGGGTCTGAAATCATGCACAAGTTAATCAGTCACACTTCTCTAAAAGGGGAAGAGGGCTTGGGAATGTCATGGTGAGAGAAGGCATGTAAGAGAGCTGTACCACTGATTTTAAATATTATTGTGTCACTAAAACCTGTCAGAAACTCTTCAGGTGCTTTCATACATCCATCATTCAGCTGCATACCTACACAAGCTGAGCAAAAGTCTACCTTACTACTCTAAAACCCTACTGTAATCTTGTTAGTGCTACACATAAGCAGATTATTTGTAAGTAATGGAAACCTTTCAGAAAAGCCCAAACAATAGGATTTGCATAGACTGTAATTTCGAGTGAAAACGCAAGCTATGGCAGCTAGAGGAAGTCCAGATGAGAGACAGAAACACAAAGATCAGGCTCTCTCTCACCACCCATGCCCGGCGAGGCTGACGGAATTCCATAGATCAACACACACCATGCAGTCAATTCTGAAGACGTTGCCATCCTGAGTGGAGATAGATGGGACAGGAGGAGGAGGAGTGTTGTAAGGGTCAGGGAGGGGGTGGTAGCCTACCATAGAGTTGAAACATAAGAGTGACTGGAGTTTCTGAGAGTATCAAACTGCAGCCATCTTGGTAGGGTGAAAGCCTTGAAAGAGAATATGTCCTATATCACATTGCAGTGTTAGAAATGTTTGAATGGAATCTTCCAGTTTAGGATCTTCAATGACCTTAGTGCCTCGATCACTGTATTTAGTACGCTTTTTGGCATACAGGTACTTGTATGAAGATCTGAAGCCCACTCTGATGTTTAAACTCCACAAGAGCTAGTTACTGCGTCAGAGTGTTTTTATTATTAAGCACAGACCAGGCAGGGAGGTCCACCAACCCACACCCACTAAAAACTTTCAGGCAGACCTAAAATCAGTGCTGGCCCATTAGAAAACCCCTCCACAAGTAATGGATTTCTTACCCAGGTCACCAAAGCCTATTTGACTATTAAACTCTTTAACTCTTAAAAAATCTTTAGGGCCATTATAGGTCATTAAGATTCATCGTCATCATCATCATCATCCGAGCTCCCAGAACACAGGCGTGTAACTAAAACTGCAGTCCTACCCTTACACAATTTTACATGGAGAAATTTTCCTTCGTTGGGAGACTTAAGACTGGCTGATCGTAGGTTTGGGTTGCAATCCAGATCTCACCACCTCAGCCCTACCTCAATGGCATGCACATTGAGGAAAATGAAAAGCTTTTCAGTTCTCATTTCAAGTGAACAAACAACTTGGGATTGACCTAAATCCCTTGCAACCTACTTGGCATGAAAATGACTTGAAAGCCAATAACTGCTTTGTGTCTGGTCATTTTTTTATACAGTTCCAAATTGCTTAATTACTAGACATATCAAAATTAGTTTTAGTCCTTCACTGAGAGGCCAATACGTATTTTTGCATTTGTATGAACATTGTAGAACATACTGGAGCCTAATTATGCCAGCTTGACAAACATTTTAAAATCTTAAAAAAAAAAATATATATATATATTTTTACTTTCACATAAAAGCTTAATGAAAATCAAACATCAAGCTTCAATCCCTAGTGAGATTACACAAGAGAGAGTTTTAAGTTAGATGTTTGAAGTTAGATTAAGCTTTAACGTCGAATGAGAAAGGGCAGCATATAGACTTTTTCTTTGATCTTTTGCATCTTATTTTTTGAAAATGAGTAGAATCATCTGTGAGAGATTCAATTATGAATCAGCATGCAATCAAAATGTCCGTCAGCCAAAACGACTCCCACATGTCTGCTACATGTGCTATCTGTCTTTAGGGCTTGAAATTCGAATGCATTTTTAATAATGTTTGTCAAGACACATTACAGGTTTTGCATTCAAACATTCCTCACTAGTCTCTATGTTTTACCCGGGAGATAACAAGCAGCTTCAAGAGAACATCTTCATGCCAAGGATATGTTTGAATCAATCAGATCTGAGGTAAACTCATTGAATACACACTCAGAGTCATAAATAGCAGTCATCCAGGATGGAGTGGAAAAGCTAGGCATTTGTGGAAGGTTAACAGATAGTCCTGCTACTGGCACAGGAAGATTTGGTACTTTGGGAATTTGGAGGTTCACATTTGGTAGATTCACATTGGGTAGATTACTTGTTAAACTCCTGCAGAAACAGACAAAAAGAAACAAAAAAAAAATCCATAACAGTGGCAATGTGGAATGCTGCAAAAAAGCAATGTAAGACATACAGTAAAAAAACTAACAAGTAAGAAAAACTGTAAAGGAAATGTCTTCGACATTCAAAAACAGCAGACATAAAGAATCAGTTGTTAAATGCAGGGAAGGACTCTAAAACACTTAAACAGAGGACCTACAGTAAAACTGAAACATGGTTGATAATAGAGACAAGAGCACACATATACAGATAAACAAGGGAACAGAATATTTCAGTGGCAGGAACAAACAGCAGATTGGAAGGTAAAACATGAAGTGGTGGGAAATTGAAAACACAAGACAAAGAGGACAGACAAATAAAAGAAGCTATTTTCTATTGTACTAGTTGAAGGGGACTCAGTAAGAGCTTCATCAAGGGTATCAAAATCCTTTTATGTACAAGCTGATAATCTCCAGGGTACATCTGTTTAGCTGAAACACGTCAGTTGATAAAATAAGATTATTAAGGAGAAAGCCTGACAGCCCTTCTTCTAAATAAGATAATCTCTTGCTGGGAAATGGTAAAATCAATATGCAAAGAAAAATCAGAGGCAGGAACGACGCAACTGATTAGCGCGTACAAGGCATCCTATTTCCTTCAAGCGTGCAGCATGTGGGTTTGTTTACAAAACAAAAAAGATGAAAACATGAAAGGCGTTGACTGGAGTCTTAAAAAGCGCGTTTTCTTTTGACCTGGCGCTATCTTTTATAACCTACCACTTAGAATGAACAGAAAAAAGCTTAATGTTATTGGAATTCATTCTGTAAGTCTACCGTGCTATAAAAAACATTTTTTTTTTTAAATATTCTAAAACTGTGATCATAAGGCAAAACTGAGGTGGCTGAATTTTTGTCTTTCCTGAAAACTTGAAGTGAAGTTGTTTAAAACTTTATTGCATTATCTCTCCAGACAATCTAACCAGTCAAAAATGTTCCTCACTGCTTGCTGCTGCTAAAGTGGCTCTAAATTAGTGTGTCACAGAATCCCCTTGTTTACATTCGCTCCCAGCCCTGTGGACTCAGCAGGAAGTGGTGTCTTACTTCACAGGTTCCCAGGATTCGCGCTCAAAGCCCCTGTGAATGGACTGAGAAATGGAGGACTCCATTAGATCGACGTATCGCACCACCAACGGCGCATACAGGTCCTGCAAGTGCTTGTGAAACTTCCCATTGCAGAGATGATCTAAAACAGAATGAGAAAGCTTGAAATCACAGCCATCAAAGACTGTAGCTCGTTTCCATGCTCACACCCTGCAACTGCTATATTGCCTTTAACTAGTTAATTGTTACTTATAAAACTATGCTTACAGTCAGTCCGTAGGAAGTCATTGAGGAGCTGGAAGAGAGGGAAACTATCCCAGCTTTCAGGAGACTGGATCTCAAGAGCTGCATCCATATCGACGCCGTAAAGGGACAGGAAGTGCTCGGCATGCTCCACCATTAGATCTGACCACCAGGCAAAGGCCTTGATTACCAGGAAGAAGAGGTAGTGAAAAGGAAAAAAGGACAGATTGAGAAACCTTTAAAGCACAATGAGGTGATCTAACTGAGAAAGAAAGCATGGTTCCTGCCAGGTGGTGTTTCAGCTTCATAATTGAAGTTACTGAGTAAGTGCCTGGTGGTGCTATATCACCTACAGTATAAATTAAATTACGTTTTTTTCACCTAAAGCATTTGTGCCTATAAACTCATTTACCCTTTATAACAGGCTCATACTGAATTTACTCCAAGTGAAGAAATAATACACAGTATGTTTAGTCTGTGTCAAAAAACTGCCAAGCCTGATTTTTTTCACTAAAGATGTACAAAGTTGATGACATCTGCAAAAATATGATTTACTAACAAGATCTGGAGGCCTGTACAAAATTTTGACCATTTTGCTTTTTGCTTTAAGGAATATGCAGTTTCAGGTATTTCTGCCTAAAAATGCAAAATTCATATTTCATATTCCCTGCATATACACACCTCCAATGCTAGTAATGTTCATAGTGAGGTTTTCTTTACACTTAGTACACATAGTATACCATATGTACTAAGCACATATCTCCACTCATATGTCACTGCCTTTTACTGGTGTAATATGTGACATTCTTTATGCATCTGTGGCAAGTTTCTGTTTACTCTTGCTATTTGAAATCCGCTGCAGTTATTGAGAACAATAAGAGCATGCAAACTGTCTTTTAAATACTGCCACCCTCATCTAGTTTGCATTACGGGGAGAAAACACAATTAGGCAGTTAGTCTTAAATAACCTGCAATACACTTACTGAGTAGCGCATTTATGTAGGATCTTAGTAAATCAAGGCCTGAAATTCTCTTTTTGCCCTTCTACAAACTGTTTCTGTGCTGTGCAAAATACATCAAATATGCTTAAAGACTTAAATTAGGTTGTATTGATCTTACATTAGATACAATATTTATCTCAACATAGCCGTCAGACCCCCGAATTAACAATATCTATCATCAATATGCTGAAGTTACAATTATATTATTAGTTTTTAATGTCTCTTTAATAATCAATTATTATTAATCAGCCTACATATGACAGATATACATCAAAATGTAATATTGTATTGTAAACATCCTTGCACTACGTGAGATCACCCCATTTTAGAAAAAAAAAACTTTTAACATTTAAATCTATAGCCAGTGGAGTCACGAGGCCAGACGAGGTGCAGTTCTCATGCAGGTGGAAGTAGAAATCGCTGCATGCGTTTGCTCTCCAAATGGAAGATGTATATTTTCAACCATTCACATCACTGCATCCCTGCCATCAGGATGGGGATGTGGCTCATTATCATGCAACCTTGCAATGCCTGGCATGCCTAAGTCTGCAAGCATGCAACAAGCTTCTTAAAAAGGCAATTAGTTTTGATTAGATGTTTAGTGACTTCTATTTTTGATCTTTTCTCCAAGAGTGCTGCTCAGTGTTAGACATATGGTGGGATGGTAGAAAATACAAAAAGAGGTTCTGATTTGCCTAGATAAACCACCTTGGGTGTATTATTTACTTTTCTCCTACATAAAAAGACTGTTAAAATCATCCTAGGAACTGATCAGCATTGGAGACGGTTCATCCTTCTCATCAGCAGTATGCTGTTTGATGCCATACCCTGTCAGCCTGCTTTTTAGATAATGTAGCTGAGGATGAACTTAGCCTTTGACTAAGCTTTGAGTACACCACACAGAGCATAATGTCTCAGGTTAGGGACAGAAAACAAAGCATTCACTGGAGCAGCAGGGCAATGTATAGCTGAGCTTAACCAGACACACAGATAGAAAGAGGAAGAGATAGATAAAGGGTAGCAATGTCAAATCCAAACAACTCCAAGATCCCTCCCCAAGTTCTTTCTTGCAGAGCTATACTCGCTTGAGCTAAGCAATATGGGAAAGATCTTGAATGGTTTGGTGACCATCATATTTAAAATTGGCAAGACAAAGCCGAGGGGAGAGAGCTAGGACATGACTTTGGATTATAATGTATATAGAGAGAAAGTAGACTTCAACTCTGGAAACATTAGCAGGAAGGGGCAAACTGAGATGGCAAACTCTGACACGCTTAGGATGACAAAACTGGAGGGTGGGGTGGTGCGAGTACATATACATTCCCTTTGGAAATAAAAGAAAAGACTTTCCATTAGGCCAACCCCTGAAAGTGGGAATGCAAGCCTTACAATCACTTCCTTCAAGAAGAGACTGGACAGAGACAGTAATAACGAACTGAGATGCACCATAGGCAGACATAATGGTTAAATTCCCCATACTGAGAGGAACAGGGAAATACAAGAATAAAGGCCCCACACAACTCATGCACAAACCATTACTGGGGAAGAACGGGGCTGCTTGAGTGCATTCAGATTGCTCACATACCTCTTTTCCCTGCTCAAGAACATTGGATGGATTCAGTGGTAAGAAAAACATGGAAATAGTGCTTAGCAGATAAGATACAGAAATGAACTTTTATCCAAAGGGATATTTTGGAGTCATAATTTGTGAAGTTCACATTGGTTGCAGACCCTCCTGAATAACTTAAATTCTAGATTTTATCTCATCAGCTCCAGCCCATGTCTAGGTCCTTTACTGAACCGCCCCATCTGCCTGCCCCAAAATGACAGTAAAGCCTCTTGCGTGACTTGGCATGCTTGAGGGAAAAGGTACAATATGTGATGAGGACTTGAGAAGAAAGGAAACATGGATACTGTACCGACTGGTCTCCCGTACTTGTGACCGCAGCCTGTTAAGCATTCAAAAAAATAGAATAAATCTATAGAGCTCAGGAAGACCACGGATTATCTAAATATAAACTCCATGTACCGTAGGCATGCCAAGCATGGATATCGCTCACCAGCTGGTGGATCTAAATAACTAATGAATCATCATGCAAAATATTATAAGTGACTGATTAGTTGTCCTGAATTGGCCACTTTTCATTTTACATGTGGTATGCTTTTCCAGAGCAAAAAAAAAAATGATAAAACAGGGCTGTTTTTTTTAAAAGCAGATGCAGACAGAGGGTTAAGAGACTGGAAATAAGTGAGTGTCAAAAATACTGTCTAACAAAGTTAAAAAAAAAAAAGAAGAGAGAAATGCACACCCTGTAAAGCATGGCACTATTTACAACATAAGGAATAACAAATTGGCTAAATAATGACAGCTTTGCTCACCTCAGCATGATGGTCCTGATTCTGCTGAAGAACTTCAATGACTAACTCTGCCAGGCGGATGACGTGCTCCAGTTTTTTGGCAGGAGTAGCTAGGTTTGCTACATTCTCTAGAGCAGAATGGTCACATAAGACACAGATCAACAACAGTGCAATGTAACCTTTTGGCCAAATGAAGTAGGCACATAACACCTTATTCTGCATGCAAAAACAGTAATGTGGTTGATGGACGATTTCCGTGTAAAGACGATATTGCTTATACTCCAACTAGTATGCCTTTTCTGAGTCAACAAATTAGTTCAACTTAAGGGGCTCAATAATTGGTGTTGTACAGCATGGTTGGACTTAAATAATTAAATAAATCCTAAAGTAATAAAAGCTTAAGCCTTGTTTACAAATTACACAGTTTTTTTTTTTACTGAATTGATGGAAACTAATTAGAAACTAGCAATCCTGCGCATGGTATTCTGAAGTGTAACTGTAATGCCACAGCCAAGACAAACAAACTGTCAGACAATTTGATTCGATGAAATGAATGCAGGACAAACGATGCTTTGTGTATTGACATATAGTTAAACGTTGTCTGAACGACACAACATCTTTAAAAAGACAGAATAACAAAATACAAAGTAATGATGAGCAGCAAAGTCTTTGTTTCCATGGAAACGTGGAGCAGTTGGTTAATTATTCACTGCTGTCACTGCATACGCAATTTACATCGCCTGGTCTAGAGGTGTGGGGCGTGAAGATTAGAAAGGTGTGGTGGGGGGGTGAATTGGGCAACTGTCCAAATGTTTTACGCTCATTTCATAAGGAGTTTAGGACTTTAGAATAGATTTTAACACTATTATAATATTACTGATCAATGAAATTCAAGCTAATCGCATTTTAAAGTCACAATGCAATCACCACAAGATGATGAAGTAATGATTGTCAATCAAGGATTGTCATAATCCAGGTTCATACTTCATCCATATTCAGTGTGTTAAACTGTTTTTAGTTAGTTCTCGAAAGTATGTGAAGGTACCTGGGGTATAGTACTTTGTGCAGTTAGGTCGAATAATAAAGTAACCTATTGAAGAAACATTTATTTTTTTAATCACACTTTAACACACTGAAAAAGCAGTCACTGATATATTTGTGATAGATAGTATTGCACAACTGACCAGGCACAAAGAATCATTAGGACGCTTTGTTCATACTTTTAAAATAACAATACAACACAAGTGTTGTGCAAGCTTTGAAATATATACTATCTTCACATACAGTGTATTTCAGCATTCAGTATGGTGCAAGGAGAGAGAGACAAACCATGCCATAATAGCACAAGGGAAATACTTGTGTCGAGGGAAGAGGTTGGGGTTTAAGCAGTATGCTTGTATCTAAGTCTTATATACAATAGGTATTAAGGTCTTAAGGGAGAAGGTCATAAGTCAATGTCAAATATAGCTTCACCTGGATCCCTTTGATCCTTTAGAGTTTTCTCAACTTGAAAGAGAGATGGAGAGAGAGAGATAAAGAAAATGAAAATAAAAAGAAATGAAGTCATTAAGAAGAATTATTTTGCATAGCGCAGTCAGCGATCAGCATCATCTTCTGTAAGCTGAATCTTCCGTGCACTCCAAAGGATTTTCACATATTGATATGCAGACAAATCTCATTACCATTCAAACGCGCAATGACAAGGACACAGACATCAACATATAAAATATGCAGACAGACATAAAATAATTCAGACACTCTGTGACGCACGTTTACTTGGCAGAAAAAAAAAGCTTGCAGTGAAAAGACACACTTGACACATAGAGCACAGAACTGTTGACCCTCACAGAACATTGACAACAGCTCGCATAGTCATGAACAGAACAAACGCGTGACACCGGTTTAAACACACATGACTCATTGCTCCATTGCTCTAGTCCAGTTCTCCTGGAATCTGAGTCAGCTGATCTGGAAGTGATCTGGAATCCCCAGTGAAACCAGCTAGTACACTACAGCACAGACACACGAACAGACGACTGAGGGAGATAACAAGTGAGAAAAGCAAAAATGCATTCAAGTCATGAGCATGAGCTTCAAACCAAAGAAAAGGACAAGAAGAAGCTGAACAGATGCATAATCGTGTTATGTCACAAACAGATGTGGCCATAACCAGCACTTCCTGTCCACTACTTGGGATTACAATGTACAGCCTAGTAAATCACAGATGATAATGATAAAAATGTACAGTTTAACTCTATTGTGTAATATATTCAAGTGTATATACAGTACAGGCCAAATTTTTGGACACACCTTCACATTCAATGCGTTTTCTTTATTTTCATGACTATTTACATTGTAGATTCTCACTGAATGCATCAAAACTAGTTCATTCATAA
>JAOTRJ010000019.1:14026337-14036969 GCA_028564905.1 Leptodoras praelongus
GTCACTTTATCAGGAACACCTGTCCACCTGCTCATTATACAGTCATCCATATTGCCAATCAGGTGGCAGCATAATGCATAAAAATCATGCAGATCCAGGTCAAGCGCTTGAGTTAGTATTCACATCAACCATCAGAATGGGGGAAAATGTGATCTCTGTGACTTTAACCTTGGCATGATTGTTGGTGCCAGACAGGCTGGGTTGAGTATTTCTATCACTACTGATCCAACACACAACAGTCTCTAAAGTTTACTCTGAAGGGTGCCATGAAGAAAAAAACTTTCAGCAAGTGGCAGCTCTGCAGATTGAACTGCTTTACTGATGAGAGAGCAACAGAGGATGGCCAGACTGGTTTGAGCTGACAGAATGCACATCAAACTTTGAGGTGGATGGCCAGAAGACCACTTCAGGTTCCACACTTCTGTCAGTCAAGAACAGAAAACTGAGGCTTCAGTTGAAGACTGGAAAAAACATAGCCTGGTCTGATGAATCATGATTTCTGATGAGGAACACAGATAGTAGAGTCAGAATTTCCCACCAACAGCATGAATCCATGGACTAAACCTGCCTTGTGTCAATAGTCCAGGCTGGTGGAGGTGGTGTAATGGTGTGAAGAATGTTGTCTTGGCACACTTTGGGCCAGTTAATACCAATCAATCATCACTTTAATGTCACAGTCTATTTGAGCATTGTTGCTGATCATATGCATCCTTGCAGGGCTACAATTTACCATCTTGTAACGGCTATTTCCAGCATGATAGTGTACTACATTACAAAGCAAAAATCATCACAGACTGGTTTTGTGAGCATGACAATGAGTTCAAGGTTCTCCAGTTCTTCCCAGTCACCGGATCTGAATCCAATAGAACACATTTGAGATGTTGTAAAACAGGAGATTCACAGCATGAAAGTGCACCTGAAACATTCTGCAGGAAATACACAGTGCAATCAGAATTGAGGTTGTTTGGAGGGTAAAATTAGACACTACCCAATATTAGCCTAGTGTTCTTAATAAAGTGCTCAGTGAGTGTATACAGCATCCACACAGAGTATAACATAGTGGGATTCTTGAGTCTATTGTGCACTACATTCTAGTTAAAACATTTGGGACACAGCCATAGAACAGGGGCACTGCCCCATTTTTGACTATACATACTATGTGAGTAACCTGACTGCAGTTTAACCTGGATGCAGAGTTTGCATCTTTATATCATTTTATTACTAGTCCCAGACATAACCCTTAGCTGAGGGCCCTGAGATTTAGATATTGGTCTTGGGTATCCTGGGGACAATAGCTGCTTGATAGCTTCAGTTCGTCTCCTATGACTAACAATGTGTCCTAAAAGGACAGAAAATAAAGATTTGTTTGTTTGTTGGTTTTTAACATCATTTCAGCATCAAATGGCCATTTGAATGACAGACACAAGGTTGCATCAATACACAAGTCTTTCATCAGTACACAAGCTCAACCTTGAACGCAGTCATGAGGCAATTTTGCATGTCCGATTCACCTAAAACGCATGTCTTTGGACTGTGGGAGGAAACCAGAGTACCCAGAGTAAACCCACACAGACACGGCGGAGGACATGCAGAATTATTTTTAAAAACATTTCTGATAGACAGTGTAAGATAGTGAGGTTGGTGAGAATGCTTTGCTGTCCATCTCTAGCCACTGAACACCTTCACCACCACAGTAAAAGTGGTCATTTGAGGTATACATTAAAAATATTTGACAGGTGAACTTTTGGCCTGTTTTTTGTTGGTACTAAATCTACTGTCAGAGCCATGCTGTTATGAAAGTTAATGCAAAATTCTGAACTGTACTATAGTAGAAAAGTAAGGAAGGAAGCAATTTCGAGAAACCTACTTAATTTGGAGCAGTGGTACCTCAGTGCTAAGACACGCTGTAAGACATGCTTTAAATGCATCTCAAGTATTCTTTGTTTATCATACAAAAAATGGATTATCACCAAGCATCATCCCAAATACAATTTATTTTATATTTATCTCTGTAGCAAATAAGCAGAGACACAAAACAGTGTACAAAAACAAAAACAAATAGAAAAGTATGCCTATATCCAAAAATCAATGAAATTCTTAGACTGAAATTGCAGAGAAACATTTTTTTTTGTCAGAGAACAAAGAATAACAAACATACATACAAATGTACATTTTCTTTCTATATGCATGTCCTTATACAAAAGTGTCAATGCAAATCACCTTATGTACAAGGTTATTCTTAAGATGGTCCTTTTAATGACAGATTTTCCTACCCATTCACAATCAGTACTGGGAAGGCACTTTGCAACATACGGTTAAATGAAAACATAAGCAAAAAACAAATAAATCAACAAAAGAAAAAACATTTCCAGTGATACAACGTGCCACTAAAGCATAAGACGGCATATCAGTATTTTAATCACAGAACCCTCCCAAATGGCCAGGTGAATATTTCATTATAAATAAAGTGAAATGAAGCGGTGTTTAATTCCAGACTGTGAGGTGATTTTAACAGTAACAATCAGGTGAATTTGGTGAATCAGTCTGGAAGGTCAGTAGAAGCAAAAAACAATGCAATGTCATTAAGGGAATCCTGGGTAGTTGCATACTTCTCTCTTCACACATCAGGCCTGTTAGTCTAAAGGATCAAGATCAATTTAAAATAAGAAGGGAAAAAACAGGAATTTAGATCTGACACACTGATGGTGTATTCATGCCACAAAAAATTATATGATCGCACATCACTACAGCGTAATAAAGAGATACAAGGGTGAATTTACTTAAACCAACTGAATACAGTGTAGGCTCTTTGCTCAAAGCATTTCTCCACTCAAGCTTCTATTCAACCATAATGGCCTAGGGAAAGTAAATACACAGAGCCTCATTAGATAGAATAAACATACCTAATATTGGCCATATATAAGTATTTATATATACATATTTCTTACATATGTGACCATTATATACACACACACACATCATGAATAGGAATTCTTAAGTTAAGCAGGAATGTTTGGACCCTCATAAAAAAGTCCTGATATATTAAAAAAAAAAAAACCCCAACAACTTAAAAAGCCCTCTGATTATGTTACATTCTCTTAATAAGAAACCGTGGTGTGTCACGTGTATGCGCACACGCACACATGCACACGCACACACACTCTTCTTGGCCTCCTCTAAAACATAATTAAAGACACATTAGCACAGCACAGATCTAAAGTTTACCAACAACTTTATATAAACCATTTCATAAAGGAGATGGGACACCAAAATCAATAAGTTAATAAAATATACTCTTCATCTCTTGTAATATCTTACAGACATACCTGAAATTGGTCCCTGTTAAATATTCAAAACTCGTATGCGGTTTGCATGACTCCATACAATCCAGCTTGCAAATATTCATGATTCAGAATGAATTGAAAAGAAAATAGTGTTAACAGCCATGAATTTGGGAACAAGATTTAAATTAGTCCAAATTATTGAATAAAAAATAAAAATAAAAACTATTTCAGAGCCTGAGGCATCCAGTGATGTTTGTGCCTAGGATTTAGTCGCATCTATGCACACAAAATAATCCAATAATTAAAAAAAAAAAAAAAGCTCAACTTACTTACTATAGGCTCCATGGGATGAATTATTAATACATACTGTGATTTTTGAATGCTTGGTTGCTTCCTGAATGATTGGCTGCTTCATGTCAAAAGAGTAGAAAACATACTGGCAAACTTGCATGACAAACCACTAAATCAACTGGGTAAAGGTTGACAGTAAGCAACACAAAAGACAGAATAAGTTTATAATGGCATTGATGATAAACGGTAGAACTGCAGTTCCCCTCAAAGCCATGGACACCTGGTACAAGAAAATGTCTCCCTTTCTCCAAGCGGTCATTTGTCCCCTAGGCCTACAGCATTGCTCCCTACCTCAGACTCCACAAGTGAGGAGGCAAAAGCTGACTGGACAATCTGGAAACCAAATGACTCAAGCAGTGACATGTTCTGCTGTGGTGAGAACGGAGAACCCAGATCTGCGAGACTGGATGCTGTCCCACTGGGTTTCTTGTGCACCCGGTGCTGGTGCTTGTTGAGGTAGGATTTAGTGCGGAACGTCTGGCCACATAAGCCGCAAGCAAACTTCTTCTCCATGTCCATCTTCTGTTTGGAGCCGCATGGCATGTTCGCTGTGCCGTCAGCCTCGCCGTTGAAGATCAGTGAAGTTACCTCAAGCTCCTTGTCCTCAGCCTTATACTCCAACTTCAGCTCCGTTCCATTGGGAAGTTCCCCGAATGCAGCATCCGACCCCTCAGAATCCTGATGGGGGCATTTCGCAGCATTTTCCTGTCCGGCTGAGGGAAACACAAGAGTGTGACGAAGGTGGGAAGACCGCAATAAACATGAAGGATGAAGACAGGGAAAGAGAAAGAATCTCACATTAGGTAAGACCTGAAGAGAACCTACTCACAGACACGAAAACACTTATTAAGAGCAAAAGAATATGTGAATATGAATTATTTAATAAAACTGATACATGTTAGAAAATGTACTAATATTTTTGGCCAGCACTAGTAAATAAGCTAAAGTAGAAAAGCTCTAATAATTATAAATATTAGAAATCGACTTGCCCAGATGTAGTCACTATCCCGCCTTGTTACATTTGTTTCAATGCACAATTTGACTTTGGTCACGATTTACTGATTTCTGACCTAAAAACAATGCATTCTAGACAACAGCCAGTAGCCAATGGCGTCTAGATAACGGCTTCTTAGTACATCAATGTGCTGCTTCAAGTCAATCGTGTAATGCTTTCTTTTTTTCCTGTATAATATACAAAACCGTTTCACATTAGTTGCCTTGCAGTTCACAACACGGGGATAACACTCATAGCTTAACAGTACAGCTGATGTGGCAATTTCATTCCACTTGCCCAAGTATGCAAAGTTTGTCCATTTGGAATGAAATCAGTTATATTTACAGAAGGTAAATGAGCAATATTGCATTTTACTCCTCACATATATACATGGTATATCTTCCACCTCTACAGCAGTTGTGCATTATTCTTGTGTGCTGGTTTAAGAAACAAACAGTGATTGAAAATGTCGTGTCTGCCATAAAAAACGAACAGGTGTTTTTACAAGAGTGAAGAATACTCTTGGCTATAATGGGTGACTCCCATTCTAAGCAGAGAAGCAGCTCCAGTGACACACTGATACACCTGCACCGCACCCATGAACACCACGTCAGGTCAATCCACATCAAGACTTTGTCCGTCTCTCTGTCTGCACATCTGTCCGTGCCTCTGTCTGTCTGTCTCTCTGTCTCCCTGTGTCTGTTTCTCACACATCTGTCCACACATCTGTCTGTCTGTCTGTCTGTCTGTCTCCGTCACCACATCCATCTGTCTCTGTCCACACATTCTTCTGTCTCCGTGTGTCCACGTGCCTGCCTCTCTCCATGTGTGTGGCCATTTCTCTCCCTCCACATGTCTTTCTGCATGTCTATCACATGTCTATGTCCAGGTCTGGCTGGTTGTCTGTAAGAACACCCAGTTCAGCTGCTTTTGAAAAGTGCACAGAAACAAGCGTTTACTGAGCTGTGAGGCATAGCAGTTCTCATCCTGTGTTGTGCAAGCATTCTGACCTGCGAGAGGTACATGTAACGGGAGGCCTGGTGCTCCACCACAGTGCCGCTCCCACAGCTCAGGCTGCACACCAAGGGCAGGAGGGCCTGGTTGAGCGAGAATTGCAGGCCCCGAAAAGCCCCGAAAACACCCCTCTGCCTCAGGAAAGGGCATCAGAATCCGCCGACTGGTGCAAAGGTCTACACCATCACAGACTGTCCCAATGAGGGAGAGTAGAAGACATGAGGGGTACAAACAGAAGGAAAGACAGAGATTTCAAGGTGGACACTTACTGTCAGTACAGTCAAACTGACATCAGCTTCACATGGGTTCATGTACAAACTGTGGCTTGTTCAATGCACCATCTGGGGTATCTCTACTGAATGAGGGTGTGCTCACACTTGGTCCCTTTCAGCCCTCAATACAAACTTCACTCCAAATGAACTCAGGCCTGTCTGAAACGAACTGAAGGACACCTGTGCTCCAGGTTCGCTTTGCTTTTTGCCATTGTATTTTGGCCCTCTAGGCTTGTTGTAGACAGACACACTGGGACGCTCGGACAAAACAAACAGACTGAGTTTGGTTCCTTTAAAAAAAACATTAGCTAAAAATGTGCATTAGCTAAATAAAAGATCTGGAGTGGATGAAATATAACTATGTGGTTATGATATTTCATAAGGACCATTCAATAACATTACTCTAATTAGAACATTCAATACACTGACTACACTTCTGAGAAATGTATTAAAATGATTCATTCTGTTACTCTGGTAAGTAAGTTGAATCTATATAGCTAGTATGGTTAGCCTAACAAGACAGAGACTACAAAAAACCTCCAACACTACTGCTGATGCTACTGCACTGTTTTCTGACAATGAAGAGGTAGCATGCATTAGCAGATCAGAGAAGACAAGCCCAGAGTTACAACATTCACCCACAGAGGTGTCCACTGCACATCTTCCTGTGTGTCTCAGAGTTTTTAATGACCTAATCAAACTTCACTATATGACCAAAGGTTTGTGGACAGCTGACCATCACACATATTTGTGCTTTTTTCAAATCAAGACTTAGATCCCCTTGCCTGTTATAATAATGACAGCATTAGTGATCTCAGGCATTGTTGTTGAATGAGGAGACCTGGGGTTTAGTCAGAGTTCCAGTTCATCCCAAGGGTGTTCAGTGGGGTTAGTGTCAGAGCTCTGTGCAGGTCACTCAAGTTCTTCCACTCAAACCACAAATCATGTCCTCATGGAGTTCACTGTGTGCACAGGAGCTCTGTCATGCTGGAACATGTTTGGACCCCTTAGTTTTTGTCTGTACTGAAGAGAAATTTTTAACACTACAGCATACTTTATATGATTGTGTGCTTCCAACACAGATGTTTAATGGTCACATAGATGTTTAATGGTCAGGTGTGCACAAACCTTTGGCCATATTCAGTAGTTTAAGTAAGCAACAATGAAGAGAAACTGTTTTAATTCAGGCAGCTCTGACTTTTTTAATTCTCCACATGTTTCATTCTTTGAGAAGATTTATACAGTCATATTTTTGAACAGAAAAGTGGATTATTATTTTGTTACTTTTAGTCATTAAATAAATTTCGCTGCAAAATTTCTGGCTTATTCATCGACAAAATAATACTGAAGTAAAAATGCCACCACTGCACATTGGACAACATCCAAATATTATATTTATTTTAGTAATTAGGACACAAAGCTCATCACTATTTGGAAAAAAAAACATGTGCCCATCCTCTCAACACCTGAACAACAGGCAGCTAATGTCTATGGTAATATTTCCTTGAACAAAGGTCCACTGATTCCCATGAACTTTGCGCATTATTGGACTTCAACATGCATCGATAGCCAAGAAAAGCTTGCTTAGCCAGCATGTGATGGAAATTACGAAATGCACCAGACATGATTACTTTGCCATACTAACTTAACGAAATTATCCAAATCATAAGGAAAACGATTTCATTCCATGTAATGGATTATGAATCGGACATGAAGGAAAAGCTCTCGTATAACGGCGTTCAACTTTTTCCCCTCCTCCAGCAACGTAAATGATTTGATCACATGAAATCAAATAAAAAGAGTGAGCAAGCGAGCAAGCAAGTGGCAGGGACACCGAGGCGTGCTTACCTTCCACTGCGCACTGGCGTCCTGAGTGGTAGGAGGCGCCATTGTGCACTTGTGGCCCGTTGTGGCCCGGCTCTAGGAACCGGTGAGCTGTGGAGGAAGGGAGCATGGACGAGCCATGGTGCGTTTTTATATGTACCTTTAGGTAGGACGCAGTGGAAAAACCTGAAGCCATCAAGAGGAGCACAAAGCAAAACAGAAGGAATAGAAGGGGAAAATAGAACAAACAGAGACTTGTTTAACAACGAGACGAGACTCTCCTGTTTGCTTATAAATATGAAAAACGTCTAGAACCCAAATCCAAAGACTGTTCAGTCTTAATGACTCGTTTATAATGGTGTCTAATGAACTATCCATATAGCAGGTGTCGGCAGTTAAGTCTGGCAACAGGCCAGGTGGTTTTCTTTGTCTTTTTTTTTGGAGCAGTTCATTGTGGGGACATTACATCATAGCAAATAAACAAATCACAGATATGGCACAAAACAGAACAGCTGAACATTTTGGCTTCATGAAGAATCTCTCAAGCAAATTCAATTAAATTGTATTATCTGAATTTTAATGGAATGTTTGTTTCCAGATCAAATATTAAGGAAAGAAATTTGTATGGAATCATCAACAACAAATAAAAATCTCAATTAGAACTTGTTGCTCTGCCTCAGGCTTTACTGATGGTCTGAATTCATTGAGCTATGGACTTAATGAAACTAAAGAACAACAATATTCATCCATCACGCTGGGTCCAGATGTCCTGAATAGCAGTTAATAGATTGGCTTTGTGTGAGGGAGCCTTGTCCTGGACCTTTCATGTCCTGGACTTTTTTTTCCTAATCATCCATCATTCATTTTTGATGACGTTCTTTGTGTTGTTTAGTAGTTTTTTTTAACGTCATATCAGCATCCGTGTCTATTCATACCAGGATCAAGGTTACATAAATACACAAGCTTTTCATCAGTACACAAACATAATCAGGGGCAATTTTGTCTGTCCTAACTTGCATGTCTTTGGACTGTGGGATGAAACCAGAGTAAACCCACACAGGCACAGGGAGGACATGCAGACTCCACACTGAAAGGACCCAGACTTCTCCCACCTGGCATCAAACCCAGGACCTTCTTTTAACTGGACTGAGATCTGGACTGTTTGCTGGCCATGTCACTGACTTAATGAGCCTTTCTTGAAGAAAAGATTGAACAGTCTTTGCTGTGGCAGTGTGCATTATCATCCTGAAAATGACTTCACCACCAAAACTAGTTTCTAGAGATGGAATGAGAAGCGTCCAAAATTTGTGCATTGACTGTTGAGGCAACGATCGCCGCCTCGCCTGTTCCTTTTCACTTAACCCCGGTATCATAAATGAGTTGGGAGATCCGATTGCTTTCTACAGCCAGTCATCTTTATATGTTTCATTAGAACAGCACCAGACAAAAGTCCCAGCATCGCCCCATTTATGGCATTTGGCAGACGCCCTTATCCAGAGCGACTTGACTTTTATCTCATTTACACAACTGAGTAGTTGAGGGTTAAGGGCCTTGCTCAAGGGCCCAACAGTGGCTGTGGTGAGATTTGAACTCACAACCATCCAGTCAGTAGTCCAACGTCTTAACCACTGCCCCCGACCAATGTATTTTCCTGATTCATCACTGAATATGACTTTCATTCAATCATCCACACACTATGGTTGCTTCTCTTTAGCCCACTGTAACCTTGTTTTCTTCTGTGTTGGAGTGTAGGAGGTCTTTCTATATAAATCCCAGTCCAATTCTTACACTCCTCTTTCCAGCCATTTTATTTTTGCATTTGTTTTGTATTGCATTTTTTATTTTCCAAGGCAAACTGTTTTGCATTTTCAATTCTTACACATTAATGAATTCCTTCCTTCTACCCATTTGTTTTCTGTTAGACCCTTCCCACTATGCTTATACTTGCACCAGATTTTAGACACAGCTGACTGGGAACAACCAACATCTTTTGCCAAGCCTTGTCTTCGAGTTCCGCCTTGAAAGAGTTTTATCATCTTTTCCATTGCTTTAAATTTCAACTCTCTTTTCGGAGCCATTTTTCCTTTCAGTTTTCCTTTTCTGTACGCACTCTCGTTTAACTGCAGACTACTTTACAGTTTCAGACTGGTGCCGGTATTTGTTTTAGAAAAGCAAAATGCAAGATGATTCCATCTTTTCTTCCCTGAACACAGAGATTCCACAATTTTTTGATCTGGGAAAAAAATATGCCACTTATTCAGATAATTTAATTTTAATTTTTTGTGGTACATTTCATGAAGCCAAAATCAGCTATCTGGTTCAGTCATCAAAGAAAAGTTGTTTGTTGTCGATTCACGGATGCCAAGTATCAATATTTTATTCTATACATTGCACACATGAATTATATATTATTTTAAATAGGAATTTTTGTTACGAGAATGATCAAAGGATGATGGAAATCGATTCTTTGTCAGTCCACTAGATGGTGCTGAGGTTTTGTCTGGTGAGAACGGTGACAGTCAATGCAAGAAGTTGGTCAAAACAAAGCTCAGAGAAAGATATCAGAAATGCGTCATCCATGTTTAAATCAAACATCTGGACTCATTTCATATTGTTTAAGGAAGGGACAAAGGGCAATGACACTTTGGGGATATCATTTGCATTTGAAAAAAAGGTAATAAATTGCAACATGGTGCAACATTTATTGAATCACCATACTCTGCAAAATTATGGAGAGGAATTTGTGCCAAATTGCTGCAGTGCCAAAACGGTATAGTTTCTCCATTGTGGCATGCAGAATACATGTCAAAAACAAAACCTCTATTACCTCTATTGTTTATCACATCGCTTGACCTCTTAAAAACAATACACGATGATAGACATGCTGAATTCG
>JAOTRJ010000019.1:14051389-14065332 GCA_028564905.1 Leptodoras praelongus
AAATAAATAATAAAACCCAAATACCAGTCCAATTTCTAGTAATTCTTTCCCTTTATACAACTGTATAATAATAATAACTGTAATAAACTTGACAATAGGACTCATGTTAACCAGCAACATGCATTCAGTACAACTCTTGGTACTTACTAGGTCGTGGTTGCTGGAACTGCTGTTGCATGACTGCTAACTGCATGTGTGGTCCAGCCGCTCTGGGGGGAATCAGTGGGTGGCCTGTAGTGCCCAGTGGATACAGAGGCTGGCCCAAGAGAGGAGGCAGACCCTGCAGCTGGGACAGATCCACAGTCTGGGGGAAAAGTCCTGTTCAGACAGACAAAGACTACTGATATTACACAAGTAAATCAATGTGAACTTAAAGGTACAGGAATGCCTCCACAAAAACAAACCCACACAAACAAAATTACCATTTTGCAGTTTAACACTAATACCAACCCGTTTGTAAGAGTGCAGGTCCAAGCTGCTGGGGCTGGATGCCCTGGGCTATCATCCTCTGCACCACACCAGGATGCAGTTGTGATGGTGGAGGCCTAACCAAGGGGATGTGAGACAAAAGTGGTACTGGGTAAATGGGTCTGGGGAAAGAGGAAGAGGACCCTGGGGATAGCATAGCAGGAGCGTGATGTCCTGTGGAAGAGCTAGGCCTGGTGCGCTCTGCCTCTTTTGAGTGGCGATTCTGGGCAGATACAGGGGTGGAACAGGCTTTTATGCCCCCTGCTTGAGACCCACCATTGTCCACACCATCAAGGAAGGAACTGGGGGAAGGACTGTCTATAAGGGAAACAGATTGAAGGTTTATAATCCAAGAGAATTCCACAATGACAAGCTGTACAGCTAAACCTAGGCAGCTTATCAACTGCCTTTAAATGCTGAACTTTATCCCAATGGTACCTCATTATGCTTGTGTACTAGCCAGGGATATCATGCACATACTAATATGGCAAAATAACTCAATCTGTCTACTAAAAAGTTGCAAGACATTTAACTCTTTTCAAACACTGACGCTACAGTCACACTTGCCATTGAGTAAAATGTCCTGTGGGTTGTCAGATTCATACTACTGCCCATAGTATGGGTGCTCATCCTCTTAAATCATCACTGGCATCAGATCAGACCCAAATTTCCATGCTGAATCTCTCACCTATAGCCTTTTTGGAGTAGATTCCCAGGTTCTTGAATTCCTAATTATGGAGTGATGATGAGCCTTGATCAAATGCTCTTGTATCAAGTTGAGAAGCTAGCTAATGAGCTAGCTCTTGTTAATTTGTCATGCTCCACTGCTGCTACATACATCTCCAAGACCATGACGCAAGCTCAATTAGCAAAGACTAACATTATGTCGACTCCTCCCTTTTCGGACACTTACATTTGATGCGACACGTTTATTTTATTCATGGTATACAGACAAATGTACAAGGCCCATTCTTATTTTGGGATATGTAAATGGGTAATCACCTGGCCAATGGTTACAGGATGTAGAACATAAAATGATTAAGCTTACTATGGTGAATGATGTTCAGGATCATTCATCCTTTTTATTATATTCTTTACTTTTAATATTATGATCGCATGATTTAATCATTATGATCAGTTTTACGTCCTAATGTTCACTCATAACATACACAGCTGATCTCTTCATATATGCATATCTGTGCATACATGCAGACATTTAGATTCCATTTATGTATTCTGTATGATGGCCTTGTGCATGTGTTGCACAATTCTACTTCTGTCTTCTTTTCTATCTTCCTTATTTTGGTAACCTCAGATGTTATGGCTATGGCTTGGAGCAAGACAAGTCCTCACAGTATAAAAAAAGATGGTGGTCACTGATCATTATTTAGGCTATGAATGACAGACCCTCATGTCTCAGGTTAAACTCTGTACACATGTCAAATTTATAATCATTGATCACCGGGCTCATAGACTCCTGATTTCAGGTCATCTTTGTTCTGATGAAACATATGTATGGTTATCCGGGAAAGGTTTACAACAGAGCTTTACCTTGCTGAGAGTTTGCTGGGCCCTCTTTGCTTCCTGGCCTACTCACTGGCTCATCTTTAGTCTTTTCCTTTGACTCGTACATCTTTTTAATCACTGAAGTTGGAGTAAAAGATGGAGACAGCTGCAGAAAAAAGGCAAATTGATACTATAATTCCAAGTAACTGCATCAAGGGGACATCCAACAATGAAAGGGTTTGCAGCTCATCAGATAACCAGCCAAACCTCCCAGTAAATGTTCAGTTAAATCCCAATTCATTCAGCAATTTTGAAAAGAAATCAGTAGAGTGAAAGTCAGCTCATACAGAACTAGGGCAAAATGTTTCTGCTTTGAAGGATCAAAGCAAAAACCTGTTTTTTGCTTTGATCTATTTATATGAAACTCACCATACTAGTGACTGCAGTGACAGGGGAATTCCTGCCTGGAACATGAGGACCAGGGGACCTATTAATCCTCATCTGCCTACAACAGAACAAACACAGATTAATTTTAATATTTTCAAACATTTAATTAAACAGAAAATCAGGTTTTAAGTAACCTTAGCCGTGTTTGAAAAGGCATGCATCCTAAACCATGGCAAAACCAGTACATGAACATGGAAATCTGGTCCAAGCAGGACATCATTCAGGTATCATATCAGGTACTATACTGTATTTAAACTGTATTTCATCCCAAGATGCAATCTTGAAATTAGCACATATATAACTTATTTTACACTGCCTTGTTTTCATTGCTGCATGTAATGCATCGTCACTGTAGTCCCCTATTTCACATACACCGTAAGGAACAATACATTCTGAAGTTAAAACGTAGCTAGTTTGTATGCCACTCTCAAAACAGCCTTTGAAGTAGGACATTTTCCTAACCTGTTACGGAAGGACTTATCATGGCCATGTTTGTTGTAGCCTTGCTGGTACTGGCGACTGTGTACTGCCAGATCTTGCTGGAACACTATGGCATCCAGTTCGGCCTGGTCCACTCCCATAGACAGTGCCCTCAACTGAAACACATTCAACAAGTTATCTCTACAGTCCTATACAATTCTACCATATTTCTAGGCTGCTTTAAGAGTTCTCACCTGTTGAGGGATGGGGCCTGGGCTTAAGGCTCGGTGCATCTCAGGAATTTGTTCTCCCAGAATTTGTTGTGGGCCAACCGGGAAGCCTTCAAGGAAAACAATGCATAAGAAAACAGCCAAACCCAACATTTTCCTATAAGCCAAAACTAATACCAAAGGGAAATAGGAAGAAAATGTCATTTAAATGAGCATTTCTTTTAAGCACTGCATTTCAAAATTTGCTACCTGTTCCAGTATGCATGCCTGTGTAGAAGTCCTGAATGGGACCTCTGTGTGGAAAGAGAGGGGGTGAGGACCCACAGTGGTGCAAGAGGCCAGGGGCTGGAGCAGGTGTAGCTTCAGGGTTTGACAACAGACCACTCAAGAGTGGAGAACCTGCACGTGGAGCTCCCTGAACACCCAACAACTCCTACAGCACAAAAGCAACAGAGATCAATACTAATTACCTTCTGTAATATAGTACAATTGTGACATACTACCAAGAGCAGAACAGATTGACTTAGTTGCATTACCTGGAATATACTTTTCTGCTGTATGGCAGGTACCTGAGCCTCAGTTATGGTGCTCAGGATAGCAGGATCTGCAGACTGCTGCAGCTGTGAACACAAGGGAAAGGGCCACCAGTTTTATATCAGTCTACATACAAGGTTCAGTAACCCACACCAGTATTTCCCCAGGCCAATAATGTGATTTAGAAAGCCGCCACCACCACACATTCAGATAAAAATGGACTTTTACAATGCAGCCTTCACACAACCCAAGCAAAATAGAATCATCTATAGACTTCAGTTTCAGAAATTACAGTTTTGGATATTCTTGCCAATTCTTTCTATATTTAACAGTAACCCACCTTGACAGATGGGCAAAATACACCATGACCTGCAATAAACCAGACACCTGTCCGTTTCTCCGGCATAATTTAATTAATATTCAAATAACTACTTCTGATGCAAACATAAATGTGTAAAATAAATACAGGCATTTAAAAAAAAAAAAAGTCTTTTTTCTAGGAATAAAAACAGCAATCCAACTCTCAAATGCACATTACAAATATATGCCCATCATTAATCCAATTCAAGACATTACCACCACCAATTACCTTTAAAGGAATAAAAATAAATAAAAACTTCTTGGCATACATTTACTGCACAAGTTTGATGGAACTATATGTATAGCTACCAAGACAGCCAAGATAACCAAATATCCCTATAGTAGTCTCAAGCACTTGTTATAATTCTGATGGCACTGCTGAAGCTAGAGAAACCAAATGTGTGTAAGAATCTGAGAGAACACAGTTGGAATCCCTCTTAAATTAAATGGTATCATTAAAAAAATCCATCAGTATAAAGTGACCAACATTTCTATAGATTTGTCAGCATTATCAAAAATCACAATGAAACCACATTCATTAACCATAATTCCACTTAGAACCATAGGCATGGCAAGATGCTAACCCAGACACAAGCACATGAGCTACAAGTTACAAAAATTTTGTTCACATAAAATGCTTGTCAAAAAGAACACATCATATAAACACCACTCCTGCTTGTTTCACAGCTGTGCTTTTAATTTTTTTTGTATTAAGACTATAATCAAGACTGTTGTGACTATTGGTATCTAGCCATCAACTTCACCTGATATTTGGAAATTTTACCTCTTTGCAAATCACCTTGAGTAACAAATATGCATAAAATGAGTCATGCCCTAATCAGTAAGGAAACCAGGCATATTTTCTACACACCATGTTCCTTGAGAAAAAAAGAATTTACCTGGCATGACCCACTCCCAGATTTACCTGCTGCAGTACGGCATGCGCAGACACGTGCACGTTTAACCAGCTGTGTGGACACACTTACGCTGCTCGTGCTGGCCTTGGGCTGGGTGGGCAGGGTTCCACTTGCCTTCATACTGCTCACCAGCTTGTTGAACGCAGACATATCAGGATCACGGGGCCGGACCATAACCCCCGTGCCTCCTGTAAGAGCTTCTTCCAGGTGTTCGGCCATGAAAGGAGTTCCTCTGCCCTGAGCCTGCAGCTGTCTGGGGGCTGGCTGAGGCTGCTCACTCTGAACTTTCAGTCCCTTTAAACCACACTCCACCTCCTCCAAAGACAACACTGCCCCAGAGTTAGCTACAACAGAGGGAAGACAGGATCCTGTTAAACTGGGGCCAAAGGGGGGAAAAAAAAAAAAAAGTTCCAAATGTTACATGGGAATTACTTACTGCTCTCCTTGAGACGAGCCTTGTTTGCATTTAAGCTGGAGAGAAGGGGTTTAAGGTCGATCTTGGCTTTATGGAGCAGTTCCAAGATGTCCACCTTCTCTCTCCGCTCCTCCAAGGAAATTGGCATGAAATAGGGTGTAGGACCTTGACCAGGAGAACTATTGCGTGGATCTACATAGAGAAAATCTTTTCTAGTCATTTGGTGGTGGGAAGAAAGTGAGCTTTGGTATACTGAATTATAATTTACAATAGTGTGGCCTTGAGTGTGACATTGCTTTTATACAACAGTTCTACAAGCACCATCAATTTGCTTACATTAATAAGTAACATTTTATTGATCGTATATTTGGCTTTGCAAACTTGACTGGCTCTAGATGGTTGCCAAGCAACATTTCCATGCACAGCTTTCTACACCAGGGGTGTCCAACCTGATCCACAGAGGGCCGGTGTGGGTGCAGGTTTTCCTTCCAGTCAAGCAGGAGCCACACCTCATTCCACTCGTTTTAATCAATTAACTTAAACAAGCTATTTCAATAGTGTGGCTTCTGCTTGATTGGAAAGAAAATCTGCACTCACACTGGCCCTTCTCAAATGACACCACTGGTCACTACACACCAACAGAAATAAATGGTTATGACAAAGACAAAAAATAAATAAATAAAAAACCCAGAATATACAGAACAAAAACCCAACAACACCCCAATGCCAAAAACATTCTAATTAAAGCAGTATCGGCTTAAAATGGCCTTGATCTTATTTTACATAAAAAAAAAAAAAATTCAGAAACTGCCAAGCTTGTTGCACCAGAGAATGCCCCCCCACCTATATGACCAAAAGAACCAGTTAAAACTTTTCACTACCCACATCTCCATCACAAATTTGACCCTTGTGATTTTCCACATCACCAGAAATCCAAACCCAGAAACACATTTGCAAAATAGAATAAACATATGCTCACAGCTTTGCTAACATGGTTTGCTAGAGAAGTAGTGTTGATGCCAAGTTGAGCTGTTAGATTTGTGCTTAAATCCCACATATTTGTACTAAATGCAAAAATTTGCATGATTTACATTTTCAGGTCTGAAAATCTGGAATTATGGATATTTATGGTAAAAATACACTACATTGTCAAAAGTATTTGCTCGCCTGCCTTCACACACATGAACTTGAATGACATCCCATTTTTAATCCATAGGGTTTAATATGATTTAGGTACATCCTTTGCAGACACTGATGAACGAGAAGGCCCGACTTGCAATCACTGCTCTAATTCATCCCAAAGGTGTTCTGTTGGGTTGAGGTCAGGACTCTGTGCAGGCCAGTCAAGTTCCACACCGGAGGGACTTTTTTTAGTTCTTGGAACCAAGTCCCTTTTCTCGCGTTATCGCACCGCAGGAACGATTGAAGTTCTCATAATACCATGTATAGGGACTTTTCTAGCTCCTTCTTCAGGGTGAGTACTTTTCTCTGCGCAGAGGGACCAAGTGACGTCAGTGTGCTGAGATTGGTTCAGATGCACGGACCTGTACCACAGCTGCCATGTTTAAATATACCTGTGCTCCCGGTAGCCTGTAAACAGAAGCTCTCACAAAATATGGAAATAAAAACAACAGAAACTGCGTGACAGTGAAGATTGAATCATCTAGGCGAAATGGAGAGGGGGAGAAAAAAAATTGCTAGCATTTCATCTCGTTGCGTTATGCATTAGCAAAGCAGTGTTGTGAAAAAACCTCAAACACTTATGATTTATTTATTTTTTTTTTTTTTTATCTACACGATTTTTTTTTATATATAATCTGTTGTAACTGGTAGCATGTAAATAAAGGTTTGTGAGGAGAGTGTTTTTGCCCGTTTTGTACATCTTTTTGCATGTATTTGTACTACCAATATCACAAAAGACAAAGCGCACACAAATAGTAAATATTTGTAAACCTTTTCATATCCGTGTCAGAGGCGCCCCGCAACACAATCTGAAAGATTATCAGTGTTTATTTGGGCTTTGCAGGGTTTATAGTATTTAAAAGTGATTCTCCCTGTGAAAAGTTTACTGATGTGGTTTACACCGCTGATTTTACACCAAACAACAAATAACTCTGGTTTGAAACTCGTAAGTGGTTCCATTAAAGGACACAATGCAAATCGTCACGCTTTCTCATGTCTGCGTTACAGTAAATTATTTCTCAGCCAGATGTTAAGATGAGGCATCAGGCCACACACGCTTTCTGAGAGCAGCGCGGAGAGACGAGAATTTATATTGATTTTCTCCAACGCAGGCTTTAAACAGCAAGATAAACTGAAACTTTTCTTTGAATATTTGCCACCAGTCAACATGCACACAGCTCCGATCACACCATCATTAATTACTGTTAATTTTGTTCGTTGCGCTGATCATCACGCTGCTTACGTCACTTTTTCATTCCTACTTCCAGTGCAAATGCAAACCAGAAAAAGCTGCAGAACTGCAGCATTAAGAGTTCCTTTCACTGGACCCGAACCCAACTCCTGAAAAACAACCCCACAGCATAAGCCCCCTCCACCAAACTTTACACTTGGCACAATGCAGTCAGATTCATCACTGCAGAGAATATGTCTCCACTGCTCTAGATTCCAGTGACAGCGTGCTTCACACCATTGCATCTGGAGCTTTGCAAGGTGCTTGGTGATGTAAGGCTTAGATGCAGCTCAGCCATGGAAACTCTTTACGCACTGTTCTTGAGCTAATCTGAAGGCCACATGAAGTTTGGAGGTCTGTAGCAATTGACTCTGCAGAAAGCTGGTGACCTCTGTGCACTATGCACCTCAGCATCAACTGACCCGCTCTGTCATTTTATGTGGCCTACCACTTTGTGGCCGAGTTGCTGTTCTTCCTAATCACTTCCACTTTGTTGTAATACCACTGAGGGTTGACTGTGGAATATTCAGTAGTGAGGAAATTTCATGACTGGACTTGTTGCACAGGTGGCATCCTATCACTGTACCACACTGGAATTCGCTGACCTCTTGAGAGCAACCCATTCTTTCACAAATGTTTGTAGAAGCAGTCTGCATGTCTAGGTGCTTGATTTTATACAACTATATCCATGGAACACCTGAATTCAATGATTTGGATGGGTGAGTGAATACTTCTGGCAATATAGTGTACATTCCTATACAATCGGTCACTCATGGAAAGCCCCTTGTCCAAGCAAATTATTTAGCTGGAAATAACTACCTCTACACACATTACATGACTTGTTGGCAAACTGGATGCACATCACGATATTTGGCCTATACTGCCACTGTTTACAACATTTTGCAAAGAGGCATGAAATTATTAATGTAATCATAAGCACAGAATTAAAACACATGCAAAATTGTAAAAGACAAAGCTATGGGCAGTCTGTTACCTGCTAGCTTCTCAAGCTCTTCATGTGGGGTGGAGCGCAGGCTGCTGGAGCGGCTACCAGAGGGACTCTGATTACTGTTGAACCAGCGGCTGAACCGGCTGGCGGTGACTGGCCCTTCACCAAGCACGTCTTCGATCATCTGAAAACGTGAGAATAGGCAAGTGGTTCAGTATAGATTAGTTTAAATATAGGAAAGGGTTATTTGGGGGAAGGGGGTGAGAATGGCACTTACATGATGAGAGCTTGCAGGCGGTTTAGAGCAATGAAGGCAAATGAAGTGGGGGCTTTTGGGACAAAGTAACTCAAAACCATGGGCACAAGTGTTCACACTTAACCAAAATATCATACACGTCAACCAAAGGGTCTCAATGCTCACGGCTTCTATACCGCTTCACCACCATTAAAGATTTGCATCAAGTGCATTCTAACTAACCCGTAACTGGATCAGTGATGGGCATACATTTGTATCTGCTTAGCCAGCCATCTACCAAAACTTCCTCAGCCAACAGGCTTTGAACCAAACGCAAACAAATCTCACATTTTTATTATGCATAACTGAACAAAATTCAAATAATCAGGGCAGCTGCACATGCATATAGAGCATCCCACAGGGTATTAGGTGGATTGTGCATAAGGATAAAGACCCAAGAGAAATGCCTCTGGTGCAATTACTGTTCAGGACATCAACCATCCACACACACATCAACCCAATCACCCTTTCAAGCATGCAGTGCTCCCCATATCTTACCGAAGCCAGGCCAGGCATGGTCTTCTCCAGGTTAAAGAACTCGTTGAAGTCAAACTCCCCAGCTGTTTGTTCAGGAAGAATGTCCGGATGAGGAACTTCCTGATCAGCTCCTGACTCTTGGACCACCTGTGCCTCCTCAGAAAGACCACCATTGCACTCAACTACACAAGAAAGAGTAAAGCAAAATAATCATTCATTTCTTTCTGGAAGTTAGTGAAGAATCTTAAGCTACACCAAGTAAGAGGAAATAAAACTTGACCTGCCTTCTTTTACAGACTCTACCCTCTTTCTTGAGCGCTTAGGTTTCCGTTTATCGTCTTCTAGAACTTTATCATCAAAGCCAATAAGCTCAATGGTCTCTGACTGGCTTGTGGGTCCACCAGAAAACCATTCCGGCTCCTCTTCAGCATAAGAGTCATTTCTTCTCCTCTCACCAAACACTTTTTTGTCACCAAAATCCCTCTGTAAAAGTAGCATAAAGTCAACAGGAAAAAAAGACAAGAATTACTTAATCTGTAATCTAAATCTGTAGATGCTATAATCTCTATACTTCACATCATAAACATGTTTAAGGATAAGGACATAATCTGTAAGGATAAGGACATAATCTGTAAGGATAAAGACAATCTGTAAAAATACAGTATAATAAATCCAAAATAATACACAATAAACGAACATATTTATGCAACTAACTGGAATTGGCAGTAGTCAAAATACACATATGTACATACACATTTTATATATATATATATATATACACATACATACATACACACACACATGCACACGCACATACCCTGAATCTCTTGTCCTTGAAGTCACGCTCTCTTTCACGGTCCCTTTCTTTATCCATCCGAATATCCCGCTCAAACCCACGGGCCGCCATGATGCGACCACTTCCGATACGCCGTGAGCCCCCAAGACGGAGAGACTCGTTTTCTTTGTTTTCAAGCGGGCTGATGGGACGCCGAGTCAGGGCCGCAGGTGCCACCTGGCAGCCACCTCCAAAACTACGGCGCTGGGGGCTAAGAACCACCTCCAAATCATCCTCTTTAATACGTTCTCGTGGGTCTAGAAGAGTACAACAAAGCTTTTAATGACCTGGATTTACATCCTTGGAAAACATTTTATATGGCACTTTCTTCCCCCCCCAAATACACGTCTTGGAACCGAAATCGACAACTGCAGTAGCAGTGCATCAAATTACCAGCAATTCTACGTTTCAGGGGAGCTCTGTCCTCAGCATAGTCCTTCTTGTAGCCCTCCCCTGGTAGGTCACACTCTGAGGGATACAGTGATGCATGCCATTTTTCAGGATCCCACACCCCATCACTAGAGAAATTAAAAAAAAAAGTTAGCTTTTCAATCCAACAGCAATGATCACAGCAATCAGTACTGTCCAATAAACAAACCACGCAAATACAAATTCATTTTTAACTTAAAGAAAGTTTCCGAAATCTTTGCGAAGACTTGAGCAAAGAGTAAGGCTTGAAACAGAGCAGTCTGCGCCTTACTTTAGCAATTCGCCAATTTATTGTACAGCTCACCTGTCATATTTCTGAGAGAGGCATTCTGGTCTCTCATTGGAAATCGGTAGCTCTTTGATTTCCAAAAGCTCCTCCTGTGGATCACAAATTGAAACCAGATTAAACCAACTAAACAGAGCACAAGTTGTTCAAGGAAATACACGCATGTCCAAAATTGCAGCTTTACAGAAAAAGGCAAAAATGTTTTTTAACTTTAATACAAGTAAATTACACCATTTCAGATCATTCCTGTTGGTCCGTTTATCATGAAATGATCACAACATTAAGAGCAGCTGCAGTACTCGAGTTCCAGAAAGATATCCAACCTTGGTGTATCGATAGGCGGAGGTCAGTAGAGAAGTCTTCACAGTGTGCATCATTTTATTGCCATTTTCCTGATCCTCTATACAGGCATCTTTGTCCATGACTGAGGCAGAAGGCCAACGTGTAGCTTCTGTCTTGGACAAGTACCTGTAGGCTGAGAATGAAACCCTTAAGTAGAATATTAACAAAAACAAAACAATGATGAATACAAACACCCTTAAGAGGGTAACTAAAGCAGCAGCATGCTTTCAGTGCACTGAGGAGTAGCGACAGAGAGCTGAGCGCTTAAGACTACAGGACACTCGCGACTATAAAGCAGTCTGCGTTGTTCGCGTTACTCGGTAGACGTTAATCAGCAGCAGCAGCTCATTACCGGATTCAGTTACTCCGGCAGTTTAGTACGAGGAAAAGCGATTTAGATAAAGGGTGTAAAGCAGTTGGTCTGCGCTGGGCGGGTGCAGGAACAGACCGGGATTAATTGTCCGCTGAAGTTGAGCTTGTTAGTGTTAATTGCGAATCAATTTGGGCGCTAATGTTTGCGCAGCCGGATGCTAGCGATCTGCGGTTAGCAGCCAGGGTTAGCTCTAAACTGTTAGCCAACAACAAACAAGCAATTAGTAATCAGCTTATTCATTTACACACACTCAACAAGGCAGTGCTACAGCAGCGTGTTCTATACATGCTATACAGCAGCCAATTAACTTACCTGCTTCTAGACAAACCCGCTCAAGTTATTCCTCACTCCGCTGATGCTACGTAAATTAGCTAAGTTTTTACAGCACACGCCGAGTCTTACACAAGCGCGTCCGGGCGACTCAGCAGCCGGACGCGGCGTCCGCTCGCTGCCCAGGACGATTAGCTCCAAACCGTACAGATGAATGTTGTGTTTAGCGAAGCGCAGGACGCTAATGAGGTTTCCACTAGTTTACACAAGCGTCAGCCTTCCCCAGCTAACCAAGGAGCGTCCAAGCGAGCTAGCCAAACGCCCGACACACACTAGTGCCGTTTATTTATTTGATTATTTTTGTAAAAATGCAAGTCATCAAGCACTTCTTTCATACCACAAAGTGAAGCCAGAGAGCGCGCAATAAATCTACTACAAAACGGCTGCGTTTGTACCTTTGCTTACATGCGGTCGGAAACAATCCAAAAGCTAGCCGGCTAGCCAACTAAATTCCTACTCCTCACTCCTAAGTGTGATGTACTGAAAAGCGCGCTTAACTACTGAAACGCGACAGTGAGCCGGACTCAAACAGGATAGTGATTTCAGCCGCTTGAGCGCAGGCTGACCGGAAACATCACTGTACCTCAGGCTAATATTACTTTGTTAATAAGAGCTCTCTCTCTCTCTCTTTCTCTCTCTCCCTCTCTTTAGTCTCTCTCCAGTTGCTCAGCAGCAATTTTCCTCTGATTACCACCGGTCCTGCCTGAAGGCCCAATCCAGGATTATATAGCGACCGCTTCCGCCTTCCTTAAAATGTAAAATATACAGGCATCTGTTTAATTATTACAAATCACTTGGACAAAACAGTTTTGGAAAATCTATTAGGAAAATAAGCATTTGCGTATGGTTAGAAATGATACGCGATTGTCTTTACAAAGCAAAGAATCATTGTCATTGAATATTTATCAGGCATTCCTAACGGGCACCTAATGTAGACCCACAGCGGTGTGTGTTTCCCCAGATGATGAGTCCCCTGTCTGTGTATCCTCTTCGACGGAATATCAAAACTAGTACCACGAAACCGATATATTCACAAGTTCCCTTGTGTGTTTGGAAAAGTGGAAATTTGCAGTTTCTACTGTGATTATTTCAAAAATAATCTTCAGTTACACGCAGGGACTGAAACATGAAAATGAGCTAGAAAGCTGAACTAACTGAATACACTTAAATAAATATAAATGTAAATACGTTTTTTTTAAAAAGATAAATGCTTAATCAAACTTATAAATACTTCAGTATTAATCCCTCCATGCCTTGGAAGGAATATTTACTCGGAATAAAGGGGAAAAACTACATTTGGTAAGATTGAGTGGGTCAGACTGAAGTGCTGGCAAGGAATCTCATAAACCTTACACTGATCAGATCCGTGAATCAGAATCAGCTTTCTGAAACTGAATCGACTCCCATACTCCAACACTACAGATTGTTATAGGGATGAGTGATACCACACTTTTCTTTTGTCCAAATACAAATGATTTATTTCAAAATTAGTCTCCACTTACTCACTCGCCCACACACTCAGTCATTTCAGCACCTGCTTAATCATCTTAGTCAGGGCCACGCTGAAGGATATTCTCCAGATACTTTTACAATGTCATCTTGTAGACTTATAGACATAACAAGTAGAAGTCCTTTTACAGTGTTTTGTATACGGATATCAAAACATTTGATAAGTATATCAAGTCATATCTTGTTCCCCAATAAATAAACACTTATTCATCTTCACTAACTGCTGATTCTTTATCTATCCAGAAAACACAGACACAAGGCCAAAATACACTTTATTTCAGTACATATAGTTTATTGCAATTCCCCTAGTATGTATGTATGTGTGTATATGTACACTCCTGATCGAAATCTTAAGACCAGCTAAAAAATTGGAAGAATTTGCATTTTGCACCACTGGATCTTAAGAAG
>JAOTRJ010000019.1:14223619-14234843 GCA_028564905.1 Leptodoras praelongus
CAGAGTTGCTGGCTGGGCACCGGCTCCCCCGTGACCCCGTAACTGGGAATAAGCGGTATAGAAAATGACTGACTGACATATTCGTGTGGATGTAGCCATAACCACTCATCAACAGTAAGAATCTGAAGATCAGGTTGGAATTTGCAAAGAAATACAGAGATAAGCTACAAACATTCTGGAACCAAGATTAATTTATATTAATGTGATGGAAAAGCCAAAGGATCCAAAACATACCAGCTCATCAGTTAAGTTCGGTTCATTGTTTTTAATGCCACTTCAGCACATTTTAGGCTGTATCTGTGCCATGCCCCTGGTTTCCTTAACAGTCTGTCATTCACTGTATGATTTCAGTGCTGCAGCTATTATATTATGTGCTTTAGTTTTAAATGAGGCAAAAAAAATCCCTGGAGGGTTTTTAATAAATCTTTCGTTGCTTCTTCTTTGTAAAAAGTCAGTCTTAGAGTCTTAAAGATGGGCAGTCGATTAATACGTGTCTTATTGTCAGTTGTGCTTTACCTGCCTGGCATATTGGTGCCTCATCTCATGCAAGTAGGTGTCTAGGTGTCGGGGGGTGTGACCAATCCGGCATCTTGTGTAGATAGACTGGTCCCAGCGATTATGGAAGTTAAGGATTTTCCTACTTTTGATAACTAGCCATATTTCATGTAATTTATTTTCTATTTCATTATCCCATTCTTCTAGCCCTTTTCCCTTGCAGTATGTCCTAATCAAGTGTTATGCATCCATGGGTGGGATAGGGTAGTCAGTGATTTCTTCCTTAGATGCTTTCCTGGCAATTTGGTCCTCCAGCAGAAGGTCGCCCAATACTTTAGTTCCCTTAGCCTTCTGACTATAACAAGGATATTAGCAATAGTTGGATGGTCTGTATTTAGCGCCTTCATGGCTTGTGAGCAAGAATTTGAATCAGTGTAGACTAGAAAGTACTTATGTGAATTTTCTTTGGATAAAGTCTATTGCAAATAGCAGAGATTATGCTTCAGGTTTAAAGATGGAGCTCTTGTGTTCTAAGAATAATACTAGTCGGTGGTTTATCATTCTCTCCAAGGTCTTACACAGACAGCTTGTCAGGAGTTATTTAGGTTTGTATGTCTAGAGTTATTTAGGTTTGTATGGTCCTTTCCCTGCTTGAGGAATGAGGATGACAGTGGCTGTTTTCCAGATTGGTGGGATATTTCCTGTTTCCCTCTAGCTCTAGGCAGGCACTGTGCGGGAGATGTTTCAAGAATTGATAGTGTATTTGATCTGGTACCACTGCAGCATCATGTGAGGTTTTTAATGGCAGTCATGAGTTCTTCCAGTATAAAGGGTTTGGTGTAAGGTTAATTATTTCTCAATTCAATTCCCAGTTCAATTCATTTTGCGGATCATATTCTAAACTATTTTTGAGGGGGTGTTCATTCTAAGTCTTGCTAAAAAACCCTTCCATGTATTTTTCTTAGCTTGGCTCATTGTCTTTCGTGCTTGTGTTTGTCACAGTGGGGTACTAATCAAATAGTTTTTCTGCTTTCTTCTGATCTCTGACAACACAGGGTTGCAAGGCTTCCATGTTTTGGTGTTGGTTGGTATGTTTTGTTCTGCTATTTCTCTTACAGTGTCTGTGAACCATTTCACATGATCCATGACATCCTGTTCTGTAGGGTTGAGGTTTTCCATGCATAGTCTTTCAAAATGATACCAGTTCGCTTTCTCCAGTTTCCGTCTGGGTGATGCAGGATGTTTTGTGTGTGCCATCAACTTAACTACTAGCTTAAAAAGATCACTGCCACATAAGCCCTTCCATGTTAAATCAGACCAGTTATCCTGTGTGCTTATGGTAAGATCAATAGCTGGGTACACTCCAAAGCCAGGGTGTAAGTATGTCCTGGACCCATCTTTCAGGAGGCACAGATCTTTCGCATTCAGGAGATCCTCTATTATTTTGCCCTTTGGTCAGATTTGTCACCTCCCCATAGGGTGCTATGGCTATTGAAATCCCCATAAGTAAGAATGGGGGATTTAGTTGGTTTATTATGGCATCCAGGTCGTCTAGGGTAAAGCGGCTACCCGGGGGAATAGTGACTGAGCATAAGGTCATGGGTCTATGTAAGGTCACTTGTACTGCTGTTATCTGGATGTTTATATGGATCAGTATTGGTCTGTGGCCTTTTGCTCTTGAACACTTGTTATAGTCTTTTTATTTACTATATTTCTAGTATTAGGGATTGTCTGGGTTTGTCCCCACTTATCCAGGTGATGTTTGTCTGGCTTTCATTATTTACTGTAGGCTTTGCAATTGCAGCAAAAGTTCTTACAAATTTGATGGCTGAGGTATTTTTAACTACTTTCCTTGCATCAAGATCAAGCTAATCTTCTTGGTGTATTTTATTTTTTGTATTTCCTTTTCTCTGATCCATACTGGGCAGCTTTTTGATAAAAGCACTGTGGTCTTTTGAGCATTTGTGCAGCCAATAGCATTTCCTCTGCAGCTAGTAGCTCCGTGTTCATATTTTTGGCATTTGAAGCATCTGAGCGGATTAGGAATATATAGTTTTACAGGTGTGTTCAGGTACCCAATGTCCATCTTCTCTTCTTCTTTTGGCCTTTATCCGTCCTCCAGAGGCTGAAGAAGGTTTTCCATTTGGGCTCTCTTCACACATTCAACTAACAAATGTCCTGATTTTAGCCTTTTTTGTATTTATGACCATTCCTACTGTTACCCTTATGGATGGCAAATGGGGAAAGTTTTGTCAGTTGGATATCTGACAATGCTTTATTGTGTTGGAATCTGAAACACCAGTTATCATTTAAAGTAGAACTTGTTCCGTAGTTGATATCTAGGTCCAACATTTGGCAGGTTATATTATTCGCCGTCGCTACTCCCCACCCACCTCGGAGGTAAATGTCCTACCTAAATGTCTTCAGTGTAGCCACACAAAAAATTGGCCTTGTCATTCCAATAGTTTGGGTATGTCAATGTTCCATTGATTTGTTAACTTTCTAGATGTTGTCCTTATTTTTGTCATTGTGCTTGCACACTGTGAAATTGAACCTCGTGTAGTGAGACACACTAGTGAACACACACTAGGGGACAGTGAACACACATGCCTGTAGCGGTGAGCAGCCCTAGCCACAGCGCCCGGGAGCCAATGGGGGTTAGGTGCCTTGCTCAAGGGCACTTCAGCCAAGTCCTGTCAGTCATGGGACCTTCCAATCACGGGGCAGACACCCTAACCACAAGACCATGACTGCCCCTTAAAGCAAAGAAGATTTGTGCTCAGTCATGCTCAGTTCCCCATTTAGCTTGGTGGAGTTATTATTGCATGGAATGGTCAAAATTGGGAACTAAACCAAGTGCTAAAAGAGGCCCACTGGGGCATGAATTATGCCCCATGCTTGTTCAATAAGCTAATGATATTACCTCTTTTGTGTTCATTTCACATGCTGTGACTGTGGCTATGGGACACAGCTATCTTTTTAGTACATGGTTTTCTGTCCTTTCCCCAATTATAAAGGATGTGATTAGCAAGTTGAGCTTACACTTTCAACTAGCTAACTACATAATTAGCTAGGTTGTGAATGTGTCTTGGAGTGCAATTTTCCACAACCAGAAGCCATCATTATAGCACCGATTGCCTCTAAAATTATAAAGACCGATTTTAATAAAGCTGTGATAGAAAAACTTGGGCATTTGAAAGATTGACAAGCTACTATTTTTTTAAACAAATGAGGTAATGTGGTAGGAGTTGTGTAACAGAAATGTTCAGTTTGACTTAACTAAGGAAATTGTATTTTTTGGCTCTTTGTTAGGCTACTTGTCAGTGCTGAGGAAATTTGGTGTATGTAGTTAGTTTGATCAAGTTTATCAAAGTCTTATCAACTCAACTGCCTATTACAGGTTATTATTAATGTCATCCTGCTCTACCAAAGTCTATACTTAACTATAACCAGAACAGCGTGTTTTATAGCTGATTGTCCAAGTTATTTTTTGGTTTCTTACATTTGGCTGCTTTTATAATCTTTTCAGAATTTCTTATTGGCCACTGTCAGCCGTCAAGTCCTGTTTATTATTATTTACTTACATAAATAATTTCCAAACACATTTAATTTATAGTACAATGTACACACTCACATACACACACACTCAAACGCCCACACATCTTGCAGGCATATATCTAGAGTTACACAGATCCTAAAGTGCAATACATAACTATTAATGTACTTGCGTGATTTAGATTTCACACCCTGTGTCCCACATTCAGGACTGAATCAAGCTTTACTTAACTGTTCCCAAGATATCTGGACTGAAACCTTAGGTGTTAGAGCCTTGAGATTTATGCAATGAAAGACAAGTTGTTGCTGTCACATTATGTAGAACAGTGGTTCTCAAAGTCAGGTCTGTGAAGCATCGCCAGGGAGTCTGTGATTTATATATTTATTGATTTTCATCCAGTTACAGTTTATGAAATTTGTTCTTGAATTGGTTTATTCCAAACCTCAGTAACTCAAATAGACGAAGGACTATATATTGGACCTAATGTGCTTTTATATCCCAATATGGTTGGCTTTAATAGGTAGATAAAATATTATTGCACACATTTAGATAATGTTCATGAAATAAGTCTGTACTGAATCTATTTTACAGAAAAGGGATCCCTGGCTACAAGAACCTTGAGAACCATTGCTATAGAACATTGAAGGCACCATTATTTATTAGTTTATTTATTATTTATTGATGGGAATGCAGCCATATTTTATGATATTTGTTTACATATTTAAGCACTACAATACCTCCTAAGGAGTGTGAAAGTGTGTTCACTTAAGTTTTCATTGGTTAAAAGGGATTCAGCACATATGTGCTCCTACATTCATGGAGAAAACGGATGTCATTAGCCTCGGCTGGCTATAGTTTCATGTTGTGCTCATGAATTGATCAATCAGTTTTAAACTTGTTACCTAAGATATGCGTAATGTGTGTGGTCAAACACCACATCGCAACTGACATGATCTGAACAAACTCGTACTCTGTACAGGGGTTGTGATTATTTATTATTTTTTATTTAAACAGTCTTCAATTGTATTTCACTTGCATTCATAAGAAGGTCAGCTCTATTAATTTATGATGTTATTTATTGTAATTGTAACATTGTTTTCAGAAGTCAAAAAATGTCTTTTTCTTTAAATATGTTAATTTTGTTAATTGGTGTTAATTTTTAAAATAATAAAGATAAATATAGATGAAAAATATGTGCCTTTTAAATAATTTTATTATGCAATATTTTTAATAACATGCTATAAAATTTGATATGAACAGATAATCCATAATAAACAGAAAGTATAATGCTCAACACATAGGGACCGGCCCTGTTTATGGCGTCCGTTCTTCACCATTCAAGTAACAGCAAAGGTAGGAAGTAGCCGTTATTTTATACTAGGCATTGACACTCACCTGTATGCAATTCGCAGTGATAGCACCACATTTTGTGTATGAGTGTGTGTGTGTGTGTGTGTGTGTGAGTGTGTGTGTGAGAGAGAGAGAGATTACTCCAGATGTACTTCACTGAACGTCTCAGAGTCTTGTGTTGTTCATACACTGTAATGACAAATTGTAATTATGCATTAGAGATGCTTTTGATTATAAAATGTGTTATTTACAGTTTATTTGCACATATATAGTGATGTGCAAACATTTATAATATGAGTAAAAGAAACAAGTAGGCAAATAAAATTTCTATCAGTTCAATAGTTCCAATTCCCCTTTTCAGACTGGCTCTGAAGATCATTAGGGTCACAGCAAAACTCTGATTTATAGATTTTGAACTATATATCTGTGTATATATTCAAATTGCTGTGTTGCAGGATACATCCACAGGATACATACAATATCTCACAAAAGTGAGTATACCCCTCACAGCACTAAAGACAACACTATTGAAATGAAAGAGTAGTCAGTGTACAGCTTCTATAGCAGTATAGATTTACTGTCTTCTGAAAATAACTCAACACACAGCCATTATAAGCCATTATGTCCAAATAGCTGGCAACACAAGTGAGCACACCTCACAGTGAACATGTCCAAATTGTCCCCAATTGTCTCGCCGTCCCTCTCTGGTGTTATGTGACTTGTTAGAGTCACAAGGTTCCAGGTGTGAATTGGGCTGTTAAATTTGGTGCTTTGGGTAAGATTCTCTCATACTGGCCACTGGACATTCAACATGGCACCTCATGGCAAAGAACTCTCTGAGGAGGTGAGAAATAGAATTGTTGCTCTCCACAAATATGGTCTAGTTTATAAGAAGATTGGGGATGTGTAAATGCTGCCGGCACTGGGGAGCTGTGGTTCATTGAGGGGAAACATGAATTCCAACATGTTCTGTAGCACAGCATGATCCCCTCCCTTCAGAAACTGGGCCACATGGTATTTTTCCAACATGATAACGACCCCAAACACTGCTCCAAGATGACAACAGCTTTGCTGAGGAAACTGAAAGTAAAGGTGATGGACTGGCCAAGTATGTCTCCAGACCTAAACCCAAGGGCACCCATGGGGCATCCTCAAGCAGAAGGTGGAGGAGCGCAAGGTGTCTAACATCCACCAGCTCCGTGGTGTCATCATGGAGGAGTGGAAGAGGATTCCAGTAGCAACCGGTGCAGCTCTGGTGAATTCCATGCCCAAGAGGGTTAAGGCAGTGCTAGATAATAATGGTGGTCGTACAAAATATTGATACTATGGGCACAATTTGAAGATGTTCACTGTGAGATGTACTCAGTGGGTTGCCAGGTATTTGGACATTAATGGCTGTGTGTTGAGTCATTTTCAGAAGATACAAGCTGTACACTGACCACTCTAAGTTACATCCAAGTTTCACTTCTATATTGTTGTCCCATGAAAAGTTATAATAAAATATTTGCAGAATGTGCAAATGTACTCACCTTTGTGAGCTACTGTACATAAATTATCCTAAATTATAGAATAAAATATTTGAAGAAGACTTTTTCCAAAGTGCAGTAATGAAAACTTTTAAAAGTGACCTAAGGCTTCTGAAAAAAACAACAACCCTGTTTTCCAAGATCCTCAGTCTACCATCTTAACTTTACACTATGTCACTGCAGGTAAACACAGGCGTGTAACGTGGTATTCTCTTTATGCAAGCACACATGAGGTCCTACATGCTTCAGGTGTGTAAGGAACTGAAATAACCAGTGACTTTGGAATGGCTCAGGGTCTTTAATACACAAGTTAGGAATCTTCACTGTAAACCTTCTCTGGTGCTGTACTGACTTTAATACATTAGGCATTATTCAGTAAAGTAGAGTTATGGATTTTAGAGCCTGTAGCCCCCCTCCTCCTCTCTATGTAAAACATTTGTGTCTATGTAAGGAAAGCTCACCACTGGTGTTTCGTAGCTCGGCAGAGTTGCTGCACCATGGTGTTTGAGGCAGTACAGAACTGCATCATGCACTGTAGTAAAGAGGCGTTCTTTGGGGATGTCCGTAAAAAAGCCACCTTCCTCCATCTGCTCCACCACTGGAGCTGGAATCAGAGACACACAATCAACAAATACGTGACAGTGAATATGAAACAGCCGAACAGGAAATTAGACTGAGGACACTAGATGAAAAATGGATTAATGATACATAAAGATGAATATCTATGGTCAAATCTAAAACTTCAATTTAAAACTCGCTGGACTGTAAATCAAATGTTGGATTTGATTAAAAAAATATTAAATAAATTATTATTTTCATAAATAATTACAATGGCATAAATAATGCTTGTGTCGATTTCTATGCAAACTGAAAAGCATCAATTGAAGAGCAAATATACTTAAATACTTAATGCTTTATTGAGAAACTACAAGGTAATTTAAAAAATAATATTAAGAAGTCTGTCTTTTTATTAAGACATTACTCCATGAAAACAAGCCAGCATTAAAGGACATAAAAATATGATGTGTGATCTGCATATTATCTGATTATCATCATATTATATGATGCCATGTTCTCAGGTGGTGCATCAAACCACTAGATAAAGTTTAGACTTTTTCTTTTAGGCATTTTTACTGTTTTGTCAAAAACAAAAGATGTTACTTTTGTACATTTATGGCCAGAATTTTTTGGTTGAAATTTTGGTGCATTTTTGGAAAATATTGAGGTTACTTATTTACCACAACCACATATGTAAATATCTAGTACCATTTAAGGCTGACATTTTTTTTTTATATTCAGATTTGGTCAAACTTACCTTGACAGCCTGCAATGTAGATATAGACATCAATCTCTCCAAAGTCACGGAATATCTGTTATTAACAGAGGGTGAATGATTTGTTTTGTTGTATTTGTTTAATACAGAATATTTGTATTAAGAGCATCATTCACACTCATGGCTCATGACACTCACATTTCTCAGGGTCTTGATGGCAACAGTGTCAATAAAGTTGGCTGGAGAAAGGTCTAGGATGATGGAATGGATATCCCAGGTCCATTTTCCCAGTGAGCCTAGGGAAACTCTTTCCAGATCCCTACTGAGGGTGTCTTCACTGCTGGACTCCAATGTTGTGATGTCCCCATCCTGGAGATCTGACATGGACCCTAGTGTGGTAGTGTCAGGATCAGTGCCCTTCAGGTACACCCAACTGTTATGTGGTGTCTCAGGCATGACAAACACTGTGCCATTTTCTCTGTCCCTCCACTCCTCCTCTGGAATGATATCGCCACACATTTCTTTAAAATGTCCTGCCTCTTCTTCAACCGAAAAGACGCACCCTTTGGTGCGCTGAGAGGCTGCTCTGAGAGCTTGTTTCTGCAAAAAAAAAAAAAAGTGAGTGAGAACACTCAAAGTGCAAAGAAAAAAGACTTATTGACTAATTAGTATTCAGATCAGTAATGTTAATATAGTAAATAACAACGATACAACAATATAAGTGAAATAACAACGGTTTTGTTGAAAACAATAAGTCAATATTATCTTTAAAACTTACTGATGCAAAAATAAATGTGAGTGATGGAGATACTTGAGCCATAGAGCAGAATTTTATTTTTATGTAATTAAACTGCTAATCTAGTAATAACATACTTGGAAGTATGAGATCGGAAGAGGTTTGATGCGTTACCCCACCTGTCTTTTGGCTGCTCTCTTTGCCCTTCTTTCTGCCCTCCTCTCTCTTCTTCTCTGCTTTGCCTCCTGTCTGCGCTTATAAGTGATCATCTTTGTAATATCCAAGCCACTCTGTAATCACCGTCATCAGCCACAAAAACGAGAGGAAAAGATGGCAGATAAACAGTGTGTATAAGACGTACTTTGAGACAAGCGGATGAAAGAAAAAAAACCCAAATGTGCACCTTTTTTTCGAGGGCTTCCAAGTAGAGCTCTGCATTAGCAAAGTATATAGTGGCTGAAGAGCGGAATATGGTGATGCCAGGTACCTCCCTTACCTGTCACACATTTAAATGCATCCAGAGGTTTGTTTTATAATAGTAAAACACATTTAGTAAAACAAATTTGCCATTTAAATAGAAAGTGCCATGAAAAAGTATTTGTCTCCTGCTTGATTTGTTGTATTTTTCCCTAATTGTTTCATACCTTCAAACAATTTAATATCATACAAAGACAAACTGAGTAAATATAAAATACAATCTTTAATATTATGTTTTGATTTATTGAGGGGAAAAAAACCTTTTTGAACACTTGTTTGAAAAATTTATTACTCAGTAAACCAATTGACCAAATGTAGTTGATAATTGGGTTTAATTAGACCAGACACATCCAGGGCTTGATTATTGACTTAAATAGAACCTCAACAAACCAGGATCAAAAGAATTATTGGAAAAAAAGTTCAAATAGATCAGTCAGGAAAGTGTTAAAGTGATTTCTATGGCTCTGGGTCTCCAGCAAACCGTGACAGCCATCATCTCTCAATGGAGAAAACTTAGACCAGTGGTGAATCTTCCTAATATTCCTTGAAGAGTATATTCCTTTGACAATTCATCCAGAAAGTCACAAAAGTACCCAGACAAACCTCTAAGGAACTGCAGGTCTCACTCGCCTCAGATAAAGTCAGCATTGATTATTCTACCTTTAGAAAGAGACTGCAAAATGGTTTCCACGGGAGAGATCGCTGGTAACCAAAATGAACATAAAGGTTCATCTCACATTTGCCAAAAAACACCTTGATGAACCCCAAGACTCATCATGCTGGTTTTTGGCAAATGTGAGAAGCTTCTCCAGTGCAACCTACCAGAGTGAGAATATTAAACATGCGCACCCTATACTGTACACAACACAGGAGGACAAACAATGTTTATTTACTTAGTTTAGTTACTTAGAAATAGTCATAGTTAGACTGCAATCTAGTCCCCTGCCCTAAAGAGAACATGGATTTTCAGCTGCTAAAACGGATCTGCATGGGGATAAAACAAGAAGGATTAAGCCAATCAGTTTGATTGGCTCCTATTAGCAGTTTACCTAAGGATTACCCAAGCACAATACTCAGTGTATATGGTTCACTAATATGTACACACTACTCAGGTAGATTTTTAATATTGCCATCTATTTTATAAACATCATGTCCCGGGGAACATGGTTAAATATATGTGATGCATGTGGATATTATATATATACCTTTTGGTGTGTCTCCATGTCCAAATAAAGTTCAGTACCAGGAAGATGGCCCAAGACAGAGTACCGGGGCCTGTGAGATCAAGGAATCAGTCAATTAAGAGTATTTACACCAGACAGGCAAACACTATCTGTGTACAGAGCAGTGAAATGTCTCACCTTTGTGTTCTGAAGATAACAGTAAGCAGGGCAAAGCCAATAGAGGCTGCTAAACCCATATCCATATTAAAGAGGAGAGTGGACACCCATGTCACCACCCACACCAACTATATACAACAAGTAAATGTAAATAATACATTTTAATCATGCAGCATAAATACAACAATAGAGAGAAAGACAGAATACAGAGTAAAATAGAATAAGAGTTGATCAAGAATCAGTCAGAAATCAAAACATGCTTAAACACTACTTCAATTAAATGTTTAACATTGCTGAAGGTTTATTATGACATCTTACCAGATCAGTCTTGTTTCTCTGCCACAGTGTCACAATGTCAGCATACTGCTTGAACATGCTTTTCAGATTCACAAACACAATGGAAGCCAGCACTGCCTGCACACACACACACACACACACACACATGTATGTATGTATGTATGTATAAATATA
>JAOTRJ010000019.1:14240811-14251446 GCA_028564905.1 Leptodoras praelongus
CCAAATAGTAGCTGATCTGTGCTGGTCCTGTGGGGGTCCTGACCATTAGAGAACAGAGTAAAGGGGACTAACAAAGTATGTAGTGAAACAGATGGACTACAGTCTGTAATTATAGATGCAAAGTGCATCTATATGGTAAGTGGAACTGAGAAAATAGACGATGAATGTAGAGAAAAGGAGGTGGTCATAATATGCCTGATTGGTGTATGGATGTGATGGCTAGGTGTCTATATAGGTTTGGCAAAACTATTTAGCTATTGATTTTGCATGGGATACACCTTTAAGAACTGAATGCACAAGTGCAGGACCTGACATAATTTTAACAGCATGATGGGGTGAAATCTAATCCCCAGATATTCAGCAGCATGAAGTGCCCTTCCACACACTGAAACGTGTGAGAAAAACAACAAAACAGAAACACCGTCCTTCTTTTCAGCATTTCACTAAACATGAATGCAGAGTGTTCTGAACAGACTGCAACTTTCATCCTTTTTTTCCCCCAAATATCTCATCTCTTCTGCTCCTCCAATGGTTACTTGAAACATCATGGTCTATTATTAGCCATGTTGCTTAGCATGGGGCACCGAGGGTTCAGTAAACAGATTTCTCTCCCTCTCCCTCCTCCTCCTTGCACTGTCACAGACACAGGGTGTGTATAATGTGTATGTAATGGACGACTTGCCTGTGGAAGGCAAAGAACACTGGAAGCAAGATCTCTGGTACGACTCATCAGTGCATGTCCTACTCTTATCGGTTTAATTAATGTTTCTCTCACTCAGCAGTAAATACTGAACTTGAAACAGCAGTGACTGTGATCTCTAACACGGAAGGCTTGTTACGTATTTACTAAAACATTAGTGGTATTTAACATTGACAGGGCTTTCCTTTTTTACATATAATTAAAAAATTTAGCAAAAATATAGCCCATGATCATGCATGAAAAGAAGTTGAAGAGAAGAAAAGGTGTTGTTAATAGTTCAGTCTCTGTGCTTTGACATGCAAACAACATGCACTAATAGATTGTCACAGATGTACCCTCTCAAATAACTGCACCAGCTGAGCTTGTGTCTTGCTCTGTATTTTGCCAGATAACTTGTCCCCGAGTTCTTTAAAAGATGACTTCTACAATGTCTGTATCTTAATGGAAAACCAGTGATTAAGGTGAAATATTTAAAAAAAGAAGAAAAGCCCCATCAAGAACCAGAATGGATCTGAGAGCTAAGCATGGTCTGATGCTGTTGGAACAGCTGAATCGCATGCGTGAAGCTGAGCAGTTAACAGATGTGGTACTAGTTGCAGAAGGCATCAGCTTCCCATGTCACCGGTCAGTTCTTGCTGCGTTCAGCCCGTATTTCCGGGTCATGTTTACTTGTGGCCTTCGCGAGAGTGCAAACCGCCAGGTGGTACTGAGAGACATGCCAGCTCAAAGCTTAGCCCTCTTGTTGGAATACATGTACAGCTCCAAGCTTCCACTTACCCCTGACAATGTGCAGGGTATCTCAGTCGCTGCGTTCCTCTTGCAGATGGATGATGTCTTTAGCCGCTGCCAGATCTATATGACGGACAACATGGATGCCTCCAACTGCCTTGGGATCTATTACTATGCACGGGATTTAGGGGCTGAAGAATTAGCAGACCAGGCTCAGCGTTACCTCCGGCAGCATTTCACAGAGGTGTGTATGAGCGATGAGGTGCTGGACCTAGAAGCCCATCAACTTGGGGCATTGCTAGCTTCGGATGACCTTAATGTCACCCGAGAGGAAACCATTCTTGACTTAGTGCTGCGATGGGTGAAACATTGCTCAATTGGTGTAAGTCTAGGAGAAGAAAACCGTACCAGTCAACTACCAGAACTCTTACAGAAGGTACGTCTTCCACTGGTGGACATCAGCTACCTGAAGCAGACATTGCGCCGCAACACAGCACTGCTGGCTGACGCAGAATGTCTACAGATGATGGAGGATGCAATTGAAGCCGCAGGTCTGCATCCAGAGTCTCCAGCCCGACGACTGAAGCTGCGTTACGGCATGGAAACGACCGATCTACTGCTGTGCATTGGCAACGATAACGGAGGAATACGCTCACGCTATGGAAGCTATTCAGACCGCAGCTTCTGTTACGCTCCCACCACTGGCCGCACACTTTTCATTACTTCCCCTCGATATGGCGATGCCCTTGGATATGTTTGTGCTGGGGTTGTCACTGAACGCAATGACATTATTGTTGCTGGAGAGTTAGGGCCAAGAAGACTGGCGAGACAAAAGGAGAAATACGTGGAGATTTACAAGTAAGACTTAACACTCACTGTCCATTTCATTAGGAACACCTGTACTCCTGCTCATTCATTTAATTATCCACTTAACCAATCATATGTTAGCAGGTCAGTGAATAAATTAATTCAGATCCTGGTCAAGTGCATCAGTTATTGGGAGAAAAAAAAGTTACTTCAGTGGCATTGACTTGTCATAGTTGTTGCTACCAGATGGGCTGGTTTCAGCATTTCAGAAATAGCTGATCTCTTGGGATTTTCACAGTCTAGAGAGTTTACACCGAATACAGCAAAAAGTTAATAGCAGTCTGGAGGGAGCAGAAATGCTTTGTTAAAGCTAGAGCTCAGAGGAAAATGGCTGACAGGAGAATGACTAGACTAGTCTGAGCTGACGTGAAGGCTATGGTAACACTTTATATCCCTTATGAGAAGAAGAGCATCTCAGAATGTACAACATACTAAACCTCGAGGTGGATGAGCTATAACACCAGAAGATCACATTAGGTTCCAGTCCTGTAAACCAAGAACAGGCTCACTGAAAGCTGAAAATTGTAGAATGGAAAACTGGTCACCTGTTATGTCCTGATGTTTCATGGGAACAGTAAATGAAGCTCGTTACCTGTAGCTCTGTGATTTTAGGCATTGCATTGCTACCACATAATTGGATAAGTACATGAATGAGCAGGATGTACAGTTGTTCCTAATAAAGTGGTTGGAGAGTATATGTGAAACAGAAAGTAATTTTTTTTTTCTGATATAAAATGACACCTTGATGTTTGTTTAAAATAGCATTTTAACAAACTATTGTACAGCAAATATTAGGTAAACATGTCCAATATTAGTATGACCATAAATAAAAGTATGACTAGTGTGCTGGAAGATAGTATATAGTTGAGTAACTGAAACTCAAATTATATATCATTACTTTTTTTAGATTAGGGTGGAAATAATTGTTTAATTACTTTCCATTTACTTTCCCCCTAGATATAATGAGGAAGCTCAGGGTAGCTGGAAGCATCTGAGTTCAGCAGAATACCGTGACTCATATGCCCTGAGCTCCCTGGGAGATAACCTGTACCTAATAGGGGGTCAGATGATGCTGAAGAATCAGTACCTCATCAGCAACAGTGTTGCACGCTGGTCTTTACAGGGCGGCCCTTGGCGCAGTGCTGCTCCTTTACCAATGCCTTTGGCCTATCACAGCGTTGTCCGAATGAAAAACTGCCTTTATGTGCTTGGGGGGAGAACACCACAGGTTAGAGTAATTTAACCTTGTGATATATAAGTGGGTGCCAAGACAGCACTAAAATGTAACCACAACTTAACATGATTTAAATTACACTGAGAGAGAACAGTAATTCTGTCGGTCTGTAACCCTCCTCTGTTTCTGTCCCTCTCTTTTTCTTGCTCCATTTAACTGCACCTGTTGTGACTCGTCTTGTGAATGATAGACATATCATGTGGATGAGGAGCCTGACCGTATGAGTAACCGCCTGCTGGTGTATGATCCCGAGAACAACAAGTGGAATGAGCTCAGTCCTATGAAATATTCCAAATATCGCTGCAGTGCAGTGGCCCTCAATGGGGAGATTTATGCTATAGGTAAAAGCCTATAAAAAGCATGTGACTATTAAGTGCACTTATTTTTAGAATTTAACTGCAAATCCAGTGTTAGAATGGCTTCAAATATGAATGAAATATATTCAATTAAAATACCATTTATCTCAAAATAATATTTTTCCCCTGGTCATTAGTAGTTTAAAAGTACAGCATGCCAGTGCTATTGGCTTATTATGCAAGCAAATGGCAATGATAATGCATTTAAGAATTAAAGTAGAATCAGTATTGCTTGTGATGAAATATATCCACTTTTACATAATATTTCTAATTCTTGTAGGATAAACCCAATTATTTTAGTAAAAGAATGGGTAAAGTTAAGCTGTGACACAGTATGTCTTCAACAATGGAATGTAACTCTGAATTTTGTAAAGTTCTGCATCTGTCCTGCAGGTGGTATCGGGTGTGAGGGTGTAGATCGGGGACAGTCACGCCGCTGTCTTGATGCAGTAGAAATCTACAACCCTGATAGTGATTTCTGGAGGGATGGCCCTCCCTTGCCCTGGCCGCTTCTGTCCTTGCGAAGCAATGCACCAAATGCTGGGGTAGTGGATGGAAAACTATATGTTTGTGGATACTATAAAGGAGCAGGTAAATATACCATGATTAACAATGATCTCACAGTAAGCTCTCATTTCACATCCCTATAAACAACATGCAGAAAAACTTCAGATATATATACTTCACTGTATATATCAATGTATATAAATCACTGTATCAAATAATTCTTCTTAGACCGTCATGACATTATCACCAAGGATATCCTGCAGTTGGATCCATGGGAGAACGAATGGACTGTGGTGGTTAAGCAGGCTGTGATGCACGACAGTTATGACGTGTGCCTGGTGGCGAACCTTAACCCACGAGGACTCATGCCCCCCCCAGCTGACTTGGTGGATGAATAACAAAATCTGTTCATGCATGACAAAAGCAAACGCAGTCATAAATTTGACAATTTGCACATTTGAGCATTTCACAAAATGGAGATCTCCACAGCTATACACTGAGACAGACTGAGATTGTGTTTTATTCACTTAAGTGCATACATGTGAAATATTTTGGTATAATATTAGTATTGATTTATTCTTCTTAGACTGATCGTTGACTCATGAGCTATTGTGAACTGCATTTTTGCATTTTGCAATTTTTCTCTTTTGGTACACAACTGTTCTATGAGGTGAATGTAACAGATTTGAGACAAGCTCACAATATTTACTCCTCTTTCAAGAAGCCAGCATTAAAGTGTACTTTTTAATTACTAGCATGCACTATGAATTAATTCTTCAGCTGCATAACAGATAGATTTTTTTTTACAATAGACTATACACTGTATGTTCTGTTGCACATCTGACACTATGACTTATCTGTCTAAATATTACTGTAGCCATGTTTGTACTACCATAACAATACAAAAAGATTTAACCCCCACTTTGGCCTGAGCTCTACAACTGATTTGAAACCAAAAAAAAATCATGTAGGAAACAAGTTCCTGGGTGCACAGGGATTACAAAAATACAAGGATAACAGCAATTACAGTATAAACTTATTTTTAAAAAGCATCACATAAAAGTGAAAAATTTACATTTTTGCTATTAGGTAAGGCAACAGTAAACATGACTGAGTACCCATGGGAAAGAGAAGAAATGTACTGTTGAACTACAAAGAACCTGCTTGAGTTTTACAGAAAAACAACAAAACTCTCTGAACTACAGCCTAGTCAAAATTTTTGCTCTGCTCTTAAAATGATCTCACATACAACATAACAAATTAATCAGAGTCACTGATGAAGTCAAAGAGCTGCCAGGTAACTCTCTGTCTCTGTATAGTACTGGCAGTTTGCTCAGGCTTCGCTGACTCCCATTCAGCTTGCTGGTATTCCACAATCACCTCCGAGCTGTTGCTGCTCTGGGACCATGTCCAAGGATCCAGGTGCTGTCCACATTCACTCGTATTCATCAGCCTAGTTGTGCTTTGCTGCTGCAGATGGTTCCCTGACACTGCCTTGCTGGTTTTCTGGTAGGCCCTGACTGCTGACTGAGGCACCCTGTTTTCTTGGTCTTCATCGTGTCGACTATCTTCAAACACATTATTCGAAGCTATCTCTTGATCAGGGCTTCCCTGTGGCAGAATCAAGGTTCTTTTCTTTTTCTTAAAAATCTGACATCTCTGTGTTCTCTTGGGCACCTTTTTCTCTCTGGGCACCTCAATCCAGGTTGGTGACCTATTGTTATTCACATCATTCAAAGACTTTACTGGTTCTATATGCACAGGGCCCCCAACCATGTAATTCTTCTTAGGACCCTGTACAAGAGCAGTGGCAGTGCTAGTAGGCACCAGGCTTGGAGAACTGGTTGTAACTGAGCATAGATTGCAAGACTTCTGCCAACTATTAGGGTCAGACCTCTCAGTTCCAATGTGCAGTTGCTTCTCAAAGGGCTGGGTGCCTATGACCCGGAAAGATGCTCTTCTGTTAAGCTTCTCTGGAGATCTTTTTTGAACAGGACAAATACTCTGGTCTACTCTTTCCCCAGAATAATGAAAGTTTTCAGTGCACAGCTTCATGCCTTCACAATGACGCTTTTCTTCCAAAACAACACAGAACTGCGCTACCAAACCAGGTGACGTCTGAACGGTGTTGTCAATCATTTGGACAGAGCTAAGGTGAGCTCCAGTGGAGTGATCATTCATTACTGTGCCAAGCAGAGACAGAACCTCTCCAAGCAAACTCTGCTCCTTGCTTTGTTCCAGTTTCAGTGATTCCAAATCCCGCTGGAGGCTGAGCACAAGTGAGCTCAAGTCTTTTAGAGCTAATGACATCTGGGCCATGAAAAAATAATAAAAAAAGCCTTAATCAAACATTACTGATATAAAAACAACTAGTCTGATTGGTAATTCAGATGTGCTTTATATTCCATTTATACCACTGCACTGTTGAATTTTCAAATCTGATGGTGTTGATAAATGTTCTATAAAAAAAATAGTGTGGCACTAACAATAATGTTGGATATAACTCAAACCATAGATATACACTGAAGTACCAGAAAAACTGGTATACCAGTTAATGCTCAGTATGTCCACCACGGGATCTTGGAGGGGACGTTGCACAGTCCTCACACTGATGTTTGTTGAGGCCCCAGCATTGAATTCTGATGTTACTTGAGGCAGTGTTGCACACCTATCGCACAAAAAAATTCTTGCCAGCCGACACTGTCATGTTCAACCAGTGCCTTTTTGCCATGTTCAACCATGGCCAAGGCTTTGCCGGAATTCTTGTAGTCACAAATGCTATGACCGATCTCAGGAGCTCCAACTATTAAACCATGAAAATCGCAAAATTGCGAAACTTGCCATTCTCATGTTGGAAACAGCTCTTGGAGCTTCCTTAGACCGCTTTATATACCCTCTGGCAGACACAACCAATGATGTGCATAGGTGCCATTGCTATGTATTTTGCATAGGCTTTGGTTTTCTGGTACTACAGTGTATATCAATGTATATCAATATCAAGTCTGATAATAAGTGAAGGAAAAGCATCATTATCTAAAAATAAATAAATAAAAAGATCTAATCTTGAGTGCACTTTTCTGTAAGGAGAGTTTATTTCACATTTATGGAGGGAGTGTTGGATATAAACACTTTGGTCTTTAAGAGTTTCTGTCTTCAGAAATGTTCCCTAGCAACTTTCTGGTTTCTAGGGAACATTACAAATGTTTGTTTCATTAATCTCAATAGAGATAATAGTGAGGCTGGTGAATTGCAGTGACATTACAAGCATAAAACACTTCATAATAATAAAATAATTCATTTCGGAAGGTAACAGCCCTCCACTTTTGTGCCGCACATCCTGTTTATTTTTAGGCTTCATATTAGAGGTACACATTTGTGGCAACAAATTTTGCAATTACAAAAATTATTGCTTGTAATAAAAAAGACAACCAGCATGTTGTCAACAATCTCGTCTAACGGTTTACTTTTAAGTAGTAGATAAAAGTATATTTTGAAGATTTTAGCACAGTAGAAACTGCCTATAATAAATGCCTGCAACCTAAACCCTTTCTGATTTGTAATATCAGCTTCTGCTGACAATTGGTAAGAATCAATTATACATAATTACAGCTAAGGAAACATTAACTTAGGCTACTACTGAACTAGTGCTTACTGAGTGATTTCTGTCACTGAAGACTGTCAATGAATTGAGCATCATTTGCTGACAAACGTGCCGGAAATTGTCTGGTACAGCAGTTCTAAAATCATACCATACAAGCAGTGGGGTAAAAAAAATATTTAACCAATATGAGCCCCAACATTTAAGGAACTCAGGATCCTTTCATTATCATTCTAAATAAATCATATAAAGATATCCCAGCTTCTGTTTACCTTCACCTCATTGTCCTTCATCTCTCTACATGTCTGGTTCATCAGCAGGTTGGTCTGACTTGCTATGCTCTCCTTTATGGTGGCAAAATTATCCTGAACTGTAATATAAAACATATTGACAAAAACAATAATTAAAAAACAACCACCACCAATTAGAAGTCGCTGGGGATTTCTCCATCTAGTTCTTCTTATTTAGCTAGAAAATAAACCTTGACCTCCTCTATCTGTACACGCAAATTATATATAAAAGTTTTATAAAAAAAATAAAAATCTGTATAACAAACAGGGAAGCAAGCAATTGAAGAAAAACTATTTCACCTTGCTGTGACTTTGACCCAGTCTGTATTAATTCTAAAATCTATTCAGCTCCTCTGCTGGTTTTAAAGATAATCCCATATAAAAACAACATTCAACTCATTGTTCTTGAGATATCGCACTATTGAGAATCCTGAATGGATAAACAACTCGAAAACATAAACAATAATAAAAAAAACTGCTCAATAATTTTCTTTTTCAATAAAGTCTTAATATGCTGCATTAACAAAGGAGTGAACTTTAATCCATGACTTTAAAGCAGAGATGTAGAACACACAAAGGAAATATTAAAAGATAATAATATTTACATGTTTTTCTAAAGGTTTCCATTCCTTCAGCCACAGCTGCTCTGGTTATGTCACAACTTCCATCGATGCAGCTCAGAAAAGTCTTTTTGATCTGAACCAGAAAAACAAACATGGATAACTTAACCGTATATAACATAATGCAAATAAATGTAAGAGCTACATAAGCAGTAAGCTGCTTCTTCCTTTACGACTTACATTTTCCAGACTTTCATGTAACTGCCGGACACCAACGAGAATTTCGCTGCATGAATCAGCAGAAATTTGCTCTGAGTCATGAATTACAGCACATGCTTTAAATGTTTACGTTAGAAAAACTACAGTGAATGGCATTTAACACCTATGATACCATATGAAATACACATCAAGTCACCTGCTTCTTTAGAAATACACATTCAACTGTTTTTCAAGGAGCATAAGGAATAGATGAATAAGTGTACTTGCATCTCTTTGGCTTTTCTCTTTTCCTCTTCAAATCTGTCTAATATACCCATGGCTCTCCCACCTGAAATGTTGTTTACTTTTCCATCACCAAACAGCACAGGCTTGGAGTGATAACTGGTTGACACCTTTGTTTCATTTATCTGTCAAGTTTGAGGTAACAAACACAAAACACTGCCCAGCCTTTCAATACAAACAGTTCTACAAAAGGTTTTATATTTAGTTTTGCTAATGTGGCTTTCACCTTTATTCATGAACAGTATTTTTTGCAGAAAAATGCACACTGCAAAAGTTAATCTTTTCAAATCTGAAGGAATTTACACTCTAAAGGTTATGTCTTATCATATCATGACCAAATGCAAGTGCACACTCACTGTTCATTTTGTTAGGAACACCTGTGCATTCATGCAGGTTTGTAATCATCCAATCAACTGACAGAAGGGTAATGCAAAAAATCATACCGATAAACGTCAAACGCTTCAGATAATGTTCACATCAAACAGCAGCATGAAGAAAAAAGTGTTTGGAATACTGGGCTGAATGTTTCAGAAACTGCTGCTCTCTTGGGAATTTCCACAGACAACAGACTCTAGAGTTTACAAAGATCACAGAGATCACACTTCATTCTTACTTCATTGTTTTGTATGATGTGAACATTAAGTAATGCTCTTGACCTTTTGCTCTTGGTTTTGTACATGACCCTGCTGCCACATGACTGAATGATTAGATAACTGCATGAATGTGCAGGAGTACCGGTATTCCTAATAAAGTGGAGTGTGCATGTATATTGTAGTACTAAAATCTAAAGTACAGCAGTATAATAGGGGCATTACAATGGTTCAGAAGGTTGCCATTAAACAGGACAGTAGACAAACCTAGACTCATTACAATAAGACCTTACATTTACATTTATGGAATTTGGCAGACACCCTTATCCAGAGTGACTTACATTTATGTTATTTGAGCAGCTGAGGGTTAAGGGCCTTGCTCAGGGGCCCAACAGTGGCAGCTTGATGGTGCTGGGGCTTCAACCCCCAACCTTCCATTCAGTAACCCAACACCTTAACCACTGAGCCACCCCTGTCCCCCCCAGCAATAGCACAGCTTAATAAATAAACTGATTCACTTTATGAGAAGATGAGGAAAAGCAGAAGGTTTGCACCACATTGGACCTTAATACACCACAGATCATGGAGAGAAGACTTCATCGTGGTCTACATCCCATGTGGATACAGTCAGTCATTATCTGTACTGCTTATTCCCAGTTACGGGGTCACGGGGGAGCCGGTGCCCAGCCGGCAACTCTGAGCG
>JAOTRJ010000019.1:14264150-14275613 GCA_028564905.1 Leptodoras praelongus
AGAGTTGCCGGCTGGGCACCGGCTCCCCCGTGACCCCGTAACTGGGAATAAGCGGTACAGAAAATGACTGACTGATACACTCACCAATGACTTCACTAGGACCACCTGGACACATGAACATTCATCCAATTATCCAATCTGCCAATCATTTGTCAGCAGTATAATGCAGTTGGAAAATAACTAGATGTTTTTCCAGGTTTAGTGAATCTGCACTTAGACTCAGATTCCCTCTGGCACCAACCTTGCCATAGTCACTAAAATCACATTTTTCCCTGCTCTGATGAATTTTGTGAATATTAAATGAAGCGCTTGACCTGTATCTGCATGATTTTATGCATTGTGCTGCAGCCACATGATTTGCTGATTGCATGAATGCACTTGTGTAAAGGTATTCCTGATGAAGTGTGTAAGAGTGTAGGTCTTCACTATAAGTTCCTGTTTTGTCTTTTATCTGGTCTCAAGCTATTGCAAAACCATTTATTTCCATACCCCTGACCTGTAGTTCTTTGGAAAACTGGAAGATCATTCAGGGAAAGGCTGCTGCTGTTATTGTAATTCTTGGAAATGTTTGAGTTATGCACTCATTTCCTTAAAAGATAGGTTTTATTATGATGAGTTATCAGTATCATAGTGTAGTGGGAAATTCAGTAAAAGCTGTTAGTCATCATAAAATAATGTCAAAAAGTAATCATTCACCAATGGGCAGTATTTCTCACACATTTTTTAGCCTTCTCAAAATACACCGAATAGCAGGACATTCAAACGAACTGCATCCCTTTAGAGTCAGTGATATCCAATAAGAAGAGTATCTGAAGTAATTCAATACTGATATCTGTAATCCGTAGCCTTGAATGGCATCCGTTTGCCATTTAATTCCGCTTAGTCATTAAAAAAAATGATTCAAAAGTGCTTTGTCACTCTTATTGTGCAATATGTTAATACCACTGTGGGAGTGGGTGTGTGTGTGTGTGTGTGTGTGAGCCATGTTGTTTGTATTGTCAGCCTTATCAGTTCCTGAAAGCCCTTCCTTCTTTCTTGCTTCACACCTGTTTGGTCTGACGTCTGCAATGGGACTGAGAGTACTGAATCATAGGCAGGTAACAATACAGGGAGGAACAATTACTCTAAGTGGAGAGGCAGAAAAAGTGAGGGTGTCACAGTCCTGTTCATATCACATGTGCACCCGGTAGCTAAAGCGCAGTAACAAAATAGTGGACAGAAGGAGCAAGCTCATCAGATGAATTTACAGAGTAGGACTGAGCTGTTTGGCCAATCGTGAAACAAAACAATTTGTTTCACAGGATTTTGGCAGAGAAGGGATTACTCAGCGTTAATGGTAAGATGATGTTCTGATAGTATGCACTACATAATAATGTAAATACATATGCTCTAAAGATACAATGTTCTGCAATATCTAATTTAATTGAAATAAATTAAATAACAATAATGGTTGCATGATGTTCTGATAATAAAAAAATAATGATAAGTGGTGTTGGTCAGCAAAGCAGCAAGATCTAATTTGATTTTTGGATTTGTTAAAGCTATCTGGATACTATGTGCCAGGAAATATCCTGTTTCCTAAAGTAACAGAATGTTCTTTTTAGCATAGAAGTTAGATTGTTAAAAAAATATAAACTGAATGTTAGTTCTCCATGTAACTTTATTGTGTAACTAATCCATTTTCAACTCGATTATCTAAGTGATTTAACAATCACATGGGTAGGTTTATATATGTTAATTGTATGTAAATGTATAAATTTGGTCAGTAAATTACATTTTCACATACGTCTACAATCACATGAACTGCTAGCTGTGAGAAAAAAATATATAATTAATTAAAAAAATTTACTCTACTGACTTCACCCTCACCCATTTGTATAGAAGACAGCAAGATGCAGGAACCAGAGGTATTACCAACAACAGTGTCCAGTGCAATCACACCTGAGACAGATCTTCCTGAAGATGAGGACCACGACTGGAATGTAGCTCCAGAATGTTCCATTTGCTTCACTTCATATGATAACACCTTTAAGACACCTAAGGTTTTGCAGTGCAATCACACATTCTGTCTGGAGTGCCTGTCTCGCTTCATTGCTGTGGCTCCGGAACAGAAAGGAACCCAGATTATCTGCCCCCTTTGCAGACAACCAACGTCTGTGCCTGAAAATGGTCCACCAGCACTGACCACCAGCCAGGAGCTTCTGGGACAACTGCCCAGCCACCAGCAACAAGAGGAGCATGTATGGCTAGATGGAGAGAGGCTCTGCTACTCAAATCCACTGATGCCCAGTGGTGTCTGCATTGACATTGGGAGTAGCAAGCAACAGAATGAGAACCAACAAGAGGAAGCAGAGAATAGTAGGGGCAGACTGAGGAATTGCATGAGTTTATTCAAAAGGTGGCAGCGACTACTGATGTTCCTACTGGTATTGGGCATACTGATCATCATAATCTTGTGGCCCATTCAGTGCCTCGTCAACCAGGGATCAATATCAGGCTGCTTTACGAAGCAGAACCCACAAATGACTACCTTGCCTACGGTTTCAACCAGCACAAACAGGTTGAATGTTTCCAGGACTGGATTATTCACATAATTATTCAGGTTCCGTTTTGGATTTGAATACAAACTTATGAGCATTCAAAGACACTGCCATAGTCATGTAATGATTGCCATCCAACTCTTCAAGAGTAATGGACATTGCATTACATCCTGGACTTTGTGTGCTCTGCCATACAGCTTAAGCTGACGTTTTTGGCTCTTTTCATCTATATTTTTGTAGCAGGCTGAAAAGTAGACAATTTATACTGCTAAAATCAACTGAGCCAAAAATCGAACGAATTGTTATTGACCGTAAATTAGTTTTTCTTTCTGGTGTAGTTACAACAAAACATCGATCATTTGAATTTCATAACTTTGCTGTCAATAATCAATATTAGAATTTAGGAAATCAATATTATAATTCATTATAATATAATTCAGTAAATGCATATTATATTTCAGATTTTGGACAAGTTTGCTATATGATAATCTATAGCAAACTTTTATTATTTTTTTTGCTTGGTATTGCACTACAGTTCATATGAGCATAACTGTTCATTTTATTGTCTTTTAAGTATGACCCAAACATATTTTTTTTAATTACAAACCATTTTTAAATAGCTACCACCAAAGGCAGTGGTGCTCAGTAGGTTAGGATTACAGATTACTGATTGGAAGATCAGGGGTTTGAGGCCCAGCACCACCAGGCTGCCACTGCTGGGCCTCTGAACAAGGCCCTATACCATCTGCTCAAACCAGTTACTGGGGGTGCAGTGCACTCATAGTTCCGGTCCCAAGTCCTGTTAATGAGAGGGTTGTGCCACAAAGGGCATAAAGCCTGTAACAGATCAAATGTGGATTTGATGCGACGACCCCAACAACCAAAGTAGCCGAAATAATTTTTTTTTTTAAGAATTACCAATAAAGTACATAATACTGTATGTATATGTGTACGAGCAGGACATATTTTCACTATACTGAATGTAAGACATTAAGACAGTATTCCTAGTAATGTCTATACTATACAGTCTATGGTAATGTTTATATTTATCCAGAATGACGTACAGTAGTGCCTTGTAGTCTCCATGGAACCTAGTACAAATAGTGTCAGAATATTAAACTAAGACCATGTAACTGTGAAAGTACAGTACAGGATCTAGTGTTTTTACAGTTAGTAGTTTAGTTTAGTTCATACTAGTAATTTTATTGTTAAAATGCATTTACTCAGTGACTCAGGAGGGGAAATTTATTCCATGAACTTGGTGCCAATATCAAAAGAAAGTCTCTTGATTTTTGTGTCTTCCTTGAGTTTTGAGGGAATGTTTGAATTATGTTACTATAAAGTATTTTCCAGATTTAAGAACAAGATCTACTGTAAGATAAACCAAGGGTACAGGGTACTGATAGGTCAAGAAATTATATGTACATGATGTGTTAGATGCTATTACCTATCAGGTCATGTCACTGTTTTAAAATGATTTGTGAATGTGAAAATGTAAAAGCTGTAAAAAAAAAAAAAAGCTTTTCTAAGAAAGAGAAATATCTTGCTATATATAAACCATTACCCTCATCACTTTTTCTTATTGACTGTAAAGTCAATTCCAGTTGTTCTTTGAAGTTCTATCATGAAGGAAATAAAACCACAAAATATGATTTCTATGAAAGTCATTTGATACACTCCTTCTCTTCTTATAATCTCACTCTTTTTATCTTAGTTAATTAAGGGTTATTTGTGTCAGGTTGAGATAAAAATGCATTTGCACCAGGCTAACAGAAACATCTCACGGTATATCAGTTGTATCGTTGAGTTAAGTATCTAGTTGCAACTACAGTGACGGAATGCTACTAATGCTTAAATGAGACAAATGTTTATAAATACAGTTAACAGTTAACCGGCAGACAGTTAACCGGCAGACAATAGGAACTCAATGACTGAGCCATTCTGTTTTATAATAATAGATCTCTAAAGGATCCATTTTGTTTTTCCAGACAAGTGCTATTTAAGGGTGCATAGCATAACCTTGGGTATGGTAGCACCCAAGCAAACCTTCATGTGACCAGAGACACGGCTCTATTAATAACAGAGTAAGACAGAGGCCCCACATTCCCGCATACAAGGGCAGTGCGAATGCTGTGATCAGTGCCGTGCCAACCGTGGGCAATGTTTAAGTATTTGGGAAATATTACTTACGCCTAAAGGTAAGGCAAACAATCCGGATCAACACAATGCAGACAAACAACCATAATGTAACTACATAAAAATATAGCCAAGTGGTGTATAAATGTATTTATTAAAATTTATTGAAAATTATTTAAACTTATTTAAAAGTATTTAAATGCTATTTATTTATTTATTTATTTGTGTCTTTGATGGTGGTTTTATGTGATTGCAGCTGACTTGATCCATGCAGTATAACCTTGTTGTATTAGCATTGTAAGTGCATGAAAATAATATGCATACTGTATCTGTCCTGTACAGAGAGCTGATGGACACTGACTTTATTAGTAACTTATGCAATTTATTCACAAAGAGCCATATCAAATGACACATATCAAATGAGATAACTAATAATCAGTTAACAGTGAAATCACAGATGACTACACCCAAGTTAAGCAAGAGGAAAGCATTGTTATCAGTATGATATGACTTTTTACACAATCCAAAAAGCCTGCTAAAGGCAGCTGTATTAAGGTTGAACTGATTCACAATGTAAACACTGCACCCATTTATGTGATTAAATGGTTTGAACCTATGCTACCCATTCAATCATATTACATATGTACATAAAAAATATAAGAAAAAACGATATTAAACAATAGTATTCTTCACCCATTGTTCCACATGCACAACAACAGTAGTTGTTTATAAGGCAAGGGCTACAATCGGTTGTGCACTAAAGTTTGTTGAGAATCTTCATACCATCAAAATTTTCTCAACGATATTCTCTGAACTGTAGAACACTATAGATGACCGTTAACTGCTTTAAAACATGTACTAAACTTAAATATCAACTGCATTCAATACCTTCTCCATCAGAAGCATGTTGCTTGCCCAAATAATGGACTTTTTACTGCTAACCCGAGGTAAACTGGGTCAAATCCCAAACTACAGTAATTAGAGAAGTGTTGATTACCAATTACCTTTTATGCCCTTCCTGAAAATGAATATTCTGAGGATTTGTTACTGATGTGCCTTTGGTTAGGTTTGTTTTTCTTGCCCCATAGCCCAAGCTGAACATCTGCCAAGCTGCTGAGACATTTTCCATGAATGCAGCTTGCTCTCGTGTCACCTTACAGTCCCAGTAGGCTCAGTCACAGATACGAACCACTTACTGTATCACTGTTGTGAATATGAAATGCTAGATTTTGTTATCAGTTCTCCATCTCTATTTATGCATAGATGTCTGTAGAGACATGTGAGGAGGTCTGTCCACAAAGTAACGAGAATTAAATTCCTGCACTCTGTAGGGCTTACGCATGAGGATGGTGCTTCAAGGTCAGTTAGAGTGTGATCTCAGATAAACAGTAGGACCCATTTCAGTCGCAATCTAGCCTTTGCAGTGCCCAGACGTTTATTTTTGTGAAACCCTGATGAAGTGCCAAATCCCTAGAACAATGTAAGCGAGTTTGTATCAAATGTTGGCTCATTTAACAAGAGAGCCCAATTTCCTGGACAGAGTGATCACAGGAGATGAATCATGGGTGTTCAAGTATGAATGGCAGAAGATATCACCTCGGCCAAAGAAAACTTGCATGAGCAAATCAAAAAACAAGTCACTATTCATCATCTTTTTTAATTCTCAAGGGATCGTACATAAAGAATTTGTGCCAGAAGCCCAGACTGAATCATGTTTGAAAGGCCACCCTTACAGTTGATGATCTCAAGCACTACTAGCAACAATTGCAATTGGAAGCGCTGTGTGTCTTCACAAGGATCATATTTTGAAAGTGATAATATTAAATTGTAAAACAATTCTCATTACTTTCTGGACAGACCTTGTATGTGTATTATATTTTACTAAGCATAAAACACAAATTGTACTTTAAAAATGTCCATTTTGAAAAACAACTAATCTATCAGTTGGTTTTAGGTCAGATTTTATATTGTGTTTAGAGAACATACATGATCTAAAAATGACCATTTTAATGTTGGGTGTACAAAGAATGCTTTGGAAAACATTTCCCTAATAATTTATACACTCCCTGGAAAAATACTAAATTACTGAAACAAAAAACATACAACATTGGACTGTTTTCAGATGCTGAATCATGCTGTGTAAACTCCCTTGTGATGGATGACTTAGAGCACAGTGTTGTAATAGCGGAGCACGACTGGGAGAGTTTCTATGAGGAGAGTGAGGAATGCTCAATTCAACAGGCATGGCTTGCAAGTATGGATGAGTCAGACTTCAGTGACCCTGATGAGGAGAAAAATACCCCCCAAGGGCTTGTTTCCGATCTCCAGAGCAAACCTGACAACCCACAGGAGGAGGCTGGTGCTATAGCACTGACGCAGAGTGAAGCTGATGACTGTAAACCTGAAAGCACCTCAGAGGAACCTGAAGGCTTAAGTTATAAGACGGACAATGAGACATCTTCTGAGCGAACTGCAGAGCTCAGTCTGAAAGATGTCTCAACTCCATGTGCATGCTTGACCTCAGGTAGCACTGTAAGTGCGAATGATATCAGTTTCACTGATCAGCAACATACTGCCTCAGATATAAAGAATTTCAGAGAGCATAACGAAAGTCGCAGCAGGGATAAGTCATGTCAAGCCACTGGAGAACCAATTACATCCTTCCCACATGTTCAGGATGCCGGCGATGTTGACAACTCAGAAGCAGGAACAGCACTGAAGGTTTCAGAAAGTTCAGCAACTCCAAAAAAAGAGAAAGAACGGTGGTTTGTCACAGTAAATGACAGTCCGGTAATGCTAAGAGTAAAGTCTGGCCAAAAAAAAGGAAGAAAAAAAAAAACTTCTAGTAAGCTTGTCCGAAAGAGCATAGCAATGGAAAGACGGTGCTCGGTGTCAAATAAAAGGAAAGAGAAAGAAGAAGTAATAAAATATGGACAAATATTGCAAAATGAATTCATGCAACCTCTCCAAACATGTTCTGAAAGTATTATTTTAGTCTCATACAATAATCAAGAGGAAGAGGAGGGCTTTAAAAAACCGTCGACTCCCAAAATGAACCGCGCTTCAGAAGCATCGTCCTTTATTGCTAAAGAAGAAAACACAAGTTGTGCTTTTAGTTTTAAATGCAACGACAATTCAGATGTTCCTAAAGAAACTTTAGAAAACAACCCTCCTGTTTCTGTGAATTCTCCTTCCCCATTAATTCTCCCAGATACACAAACTGATGCTGTAGTACATGACCAAAGCATAGCCAACGAACCCAAAATCAACACACAAGCCACCACTCCACATCACCCAATGACCAATGATTTAAGCCACACATTCATTCTGGATCCTTGTTCAACAACTACTCCTTTAGAAAAGCTACACGAGCAAGAGTGTCCAAATCAAATGCAGGAAGAAATGAAACTGCCCTCTGAGGAGACACAGAATCATGGATCACAAAAGGAAAGTCTTGAAGTAGCCGTAGGTCCAAATTGTCCAATATATGCTCTTTCATCTTTCTGGGATGAAATGGAGAAGTTGACAATAAATGATATTTTACATCTTCGCTCAACCCATAACAGTTCTCCTATGAGCGGGAGCGTGATCACCGAAGACAGCGATGTCCATCTTAAAGACAAAGATCAGCTGACTTCTAAACATGATAGCGTACAAGAAAGTGACTCTGCCGACTCTGACTATTTCACGCATGTAGATGAGTCTAAACCAGACAGATCAAGTTGTGAACTCTCTACTCTCTCTGATGATGAGGAGTTTTTACAAATGCTTAGCAGAAGTGGAAACCCTAGTCCTGAGCCTCAATATATCAAAGAACAGACTGCAAACATCCCAGACCATGAATTTGATCCAAATAGTGAAAGTGAATCTCTTGACATTATAAAACTGACTCATCAGGATGGAATCCCGTATTATTTGTATCCAACTATAAAGGTACAAAGCTTATTTCTTACATCCAGTCTGGACAGTAATGGGAATCCTTTTGAACTGGAAGTCATCAGGAAAACTCCTGTTTTGTCATTCGGCAATACGGAGGATAATCAATCCATGTTAACTTCTGAGATTGGTTCTTCAGACAGACTCAGCTGCACTGTTGTCTCATTTCCATTCACACAGAACCTGTCTGTATGTGAGATGTATGATGATTTCTTCTCAGACTTTGAAGTTGGGAATTTTTTCTTTCCTTCAACCCAAGATAAGACCGTTCCCATCTTCTCCACCTCACGCTCAGCGGCGAGAGATTGGGTATTCCCTGTGGTCGAGGAACTCAGTTTTGACCCAGATTTTAAAGAAGACAATATGCCAGTAAGAGACATGACTGGTTTCAGCAGCCAGTCAGAAATGTCTACTAGTCCCTCAGGAATGCCAAACCTGTTTTTTTCCATGAGCCAAAGAGGAAAATGGAGTAGTCTTTTCTCTCTGAGAAGAATCAGATTTATAGGAAAAGGGAGCACCTGGAACCACTCTTGGATTTTCCCAAAAGAAGCAAAAAAGTCATCATTTGTCTCGAGAACTCAGCAAATAGCACCACTAAAGCAAGTAGACAACAATTCCCTCTTACAACTGGCTGACCTGCAGAAACACACTGTATTTATTTCAAGTAAGTAAACCATCATCCATTTGCAGTCTTCATATTCTGTTTAGAATGTTCTGACTTCAAAATGTAATTTTTTAAGGCATTTAATAGGATGTGATATGCAGTGATAATAAAGTCATCCAAGCCACTGGAGAGCCAAACACATCATTCTCATGTATTCAGGATGCCAGGCATGTTGGCAGCTCAGAAGGAGAAAGAGTTTTGAAGGTTATGCAGATTGCAGCAACTCCAAGAAACAAACTGTGGTTCAGTAAATCACAGTTCTGTAATGCTAAATGTAAAGTCTGGCCAAAAAAAGGATGTAAAAAGAAAAGCTCTAGTCCAACAAGGCGTAGCAATATCAGTCTGAAATAATAAAAGATGAATAGGGAGAAGAAATGAAAGAGGGACAAATTATACAAGATGAACACCCCATGTTATATACAATATTCTAATAATTCTCTTTCAGAAAAAGAAGACTTTATCTTTTCTATAAAGCAAGCGGATATGTGCCTGGTTTGTATCGCCTTTGCTTCTTGGGTATTGAAATCCTTTAATTCACAGTCTTCAGACACGTGGAAAGCAGGTGTGTTAAAACATAACGATACTAGATGGTCATACTGATGCTGTATATTGACACATTAATACAGGAAAGTGTTTCAGAGCTTAAAATGCTTAATAAAACCTTATTTTGGTATTCCAGCTCTCCTGGCAAATGTAAGTGCAATCTCAGCCATCCAGTACTTGCGACAATATGGAAAAGGACACAGCTGAGGATGATCCATGATGTCTTTCCAAAAATTCTCAGAAGGGGCCATTTATATAAACAAAAAATAATAATCATTTTGCACAAATTTAAATCAGGTACAATGTAAATATGCAATGTAGATCAGCCATACTATTTGAAATGATAGTAAACAAGATGCAGGAAATCCACTGTTTTCTGATATTCACTTTATTGTTAAAGTAACATTTTTCAGAGATATTAGGTTCATATGGACCAGAAGAGCACTAGCAGGTTTGTCCCAGAAATATTTTAAAGTTATGATGTGCTGAGTATGAGTAATTTGTGTATATATTAGTGTAAAAGATTTATGTTTAGTGCTTTAATAATAATAATAATAATTATTATTATTATTATTATAATAATGTGAATGTTTGTGAAACATTTGTGAAGTTTCCCATAGAACACTGTGGTTTAATACCCTGGACCTTTTAGTTGTGAAGCACCCCATGGACATGGCTTGTAATGTATTTCCACAAGGGGCTGCTGTTGTGCTCATCATCCAGTGACACTCGATGTCCTTGTTACTGTGACAAGGCTGAAATAGTTTCCTGACAGATGATCTTCTGGTCTTTCTGCTTGGCCAGGATACCTTTCAAAGTGTCCTTCTCCTGCTGCCTTTCCTCTACACACATTTAAAACATTTAAAGAGATCCAAAATGCAATACGGCACAGTATAGGACACCGTTATGCCGAGTCATGGCAGAGAATCGTCTACAAAATGACAAGCACCATGGTGTTGATGGTGGTATTAACATGAAACCTGAAGCTTTGAAACCTGATCTGTTTGAGCAGAGTGTACAAATGAGGAGGTGTTACCGCAGGACTAAAATCCTGCTGCATCCCTGTCTTTAGGTAGAGGAGTGCCACTAGCAGCAGGAAAACTGAATATATGTTAATATACAGATTAATGAACAATTCAGTGGAATGTTTTTTTGTTTTGTTTTTTTGACTGAAGGTCATACTGATGTTATATTTATGCCATGTTGGTACTACTCAGGTATCCCTGACTTGGTATGAAGTAAATTCAATAGAAGAAAAAAAATAAATTAAGGGGTGCCCAAGTGGCATAACAGAAAAGCGTTAGGGAGAATCAAGTCAAATAAAAAAAGTAATAAATACCTTCTGATGTAGTAAACTACTTTTGCCAAGTTTGATGTAGCTCAGCTTGATATATTTCTCGGGGGGTAGCTTCAGTGTAGTGAAGCTTCATTAAATGTAGAGTAACTGATGGTTTAACTCACTACACTTTCCAAGTAAAAAAGATGGGTTTAAAAGCTCTGTTCAAAATCAGTGCCATTTGTGATGTCACAGGTGGGCTTGTTGGAACCATATATATATATATATATATATATATATATATATATATATAAACAGACACACACACACACACACACACACACACACACACACAAAAAAAACACATA
>JAOTRJ010000019.1:14318610-14329166 GCA_028564905.1 Leptodoras praelongus
ATTCCCAAGACGAATTGACGCTGTATTGGCCGCAAAAGGAGGCCCTACACCATACTAATAAATTATTGTGGTCTGAAATTGACAGGTGTTTCAGTTTCATTGTCTGACCCCTGTATGTATATAGTATATGAACATCTGGTATTTGCAGAATTTGAGCCATCATTCATATTAGTCTTTTTCACAGTATAGTGTAACTGCAAGGCGACATGTATGTACAGTAGGCTACCTTTTACTATCAGTGGAACAGACGAATATGAACCCTGACTGGAATTCTGCTACTAACAAGAAAAACATCCAGATTCAATAAATTCATATGCGGTAAAAACTAAACATCCTGTAGAAAGGGGAGGGAATGTCTAAATCATCAATTCAGCCCTGGATAGCTTATAATCTTTGTACAGCTGTATTTTATTTTCAGCTGCTGTTGATAGTTAGCCCTCAAACTCCATATAAACCATTGGCACATGAATCTGTAATATATTCATCTGTTTGGCACAATATGTCAGTAAAACAGAATTATTCCACATGGAACTGTAGTTATAAAAACAACGCAACAATGACTATGTAACAAAGCTGGATTCAATCATCTTCCTCATCGCCTACGCTATCTTTAGAAGACTTTATTCTCACTGACATATGTTATTTACTCTTATTTATAAGAGTCAAATAACAAAATTAAACAAATCCATAAATGCATAAATATGCATAATAAATTAAATAAATTAATATAAATAAGGTTTGCCTAATCAAGGCTCATGGAATGACTTTTTTTTTTAATAAAAAAATAATGAAAGTCCTTCCTTCTGCATATGCATGGCTATGATGCTTTGCACAGTTTTTCCAAAACATAGATTTACATAAACACGTACTCTCAGATTTGCACTTCATTAACACTTGACTGTGAATCACAGATAAGTGATTACTTTGGGGGTCTGGGAACAGCAGTCAGACTGTATTTTCTTAGACTGTAATGTCTTTTGCTCTTTCCTAATCTGTACTTTCAGATAGAAAGAGCTTTCTAAACTGTATCTGATGTTAAATGCTGTGAATGTTTTTTTCAATGGAAAGGTTTTATGCACTATGATGTAACATATGATAAAAGTTAGTGATAGATCAGATGGATGAGTAAAAAAATGCTGTGAATAAACATGTTTTTAAACATGTACTCTGTTTTAGGTAAGCTGAAAAATACAGCTGTTTACAGAGCAGCTTCAGATCCGATCTGGAATGTGATATTTCCTTTTAGATTAATTTAACTGTCTTTTCTTGTAAACCTTTAAAGATAGAACTCTGAGGCTCAGTTTAGAAGAACGGGCTTGATTTCAGTTTGATGGTCACTGGCCACCGAAATCAGTTATAAATCAGCACTGAAAATGAATTTATGTAACATACAGCTGGTATATTCAGTTTCGCCTTATTGTAACCACAAGAAGAAGCTGGCATAAGTGCAAATGTGTTGAAAATATGACTGTGAGGATGGAAACTCTAAATAAATGGTGAGAGGACAGTAACACCACACAGTAGCTCCTTTGTTTTCTACTCTTACCCATGACATTCTTTTTTCCCTTATTCTTTATCACTCATTTTGTCTCACAGAGGCAGGTCTGTGCTGTTGTGGCGGGTCTTTCGGGACGTGCCATCATCACGAGGCAGGGCTTTCTGCAGATTGGACATGGCTGCGGTTTTCTGCAGGTCGATCACAGCATAACACTCACCACGGCGGGAGGGAGGCATTACCTGGGCAGCAGTCATACCGCGCTTCATTGGAGGCGGTCTCTGTGGCACTTGAGCTCCGCCCCCTCCTGGGCAACTTGAGGCACCAGCCTCCAAGTCCACCTGGATGTAGTTGAGCTTGCGAGAGGGTGGAGGGGGCAGGTGGCGGCCATGCTGCTCGCAGGCTGCACTGCCAATTGTGCCACGCCCCGCTCGATGCCGGCGGAAATCAAAGCTGAAAACTCGGCCACCCCTCTCGGAGGGCTGAGGGTGAGGAGGGCACGCGTGATGCAGATGGGTGGGAGGCTGAATCTGTTGGGAAAATAGGATGTGGTTAAAAACAAAGTATTTTTTTTTTCACAGGAGCCAAAGACAAAAAGGGATTTTAAAACATGAGAAGAAATTAAAAATGCGATACATGTCACTGAGATGTTCCATGATTTTGAAAATTCTGTGTTAAAATTTAATTGTGGGATGCAATTTTTATAACAATTATATTATTATTACTAAGGATATATATGACAATATTATAAGAATATTTGAGCATATTAAACATGTCCTTTAAAATAAACATCATTTGGATATGAAAAGACACGTCCTATTTTTGGTTATACTGCTATAACTGTGATGGAGAACTCTGTTTAACAATAAATTCTATGGTTGTATTGCTATACTCAGTAGAAATAACCAGGATCAATAGATCAGTGATGGCTTTTAGATACAGATTTTAGTGTAATCCAGCTGTTTATAGCTTTTGGCGAAGGTGTTTCCCACTGTCTGAGACAAACCAGTGTATAACATTGAATCTCACAGCATATCTACTTCACACCAAAATGTTTTGTTCTATACCCAGTATAACACTTTCCCATTGGACCAGTCAGCAGTAATGGTGACCCTGTCACTATGTTTTCTGTCTTTGGTGTAGTTTTACAAATAAACCACATCTTCTACATCTTTCATAAATTCTTTACAGCAAAGTTCCCATGGGATCTCTGCAGCAAGAACTCGTGCACATGGTGACAGCAATGCATTGATGTTGCAGGTCCTTTTTAAGCATTTCCCCACCTGTTCTGTGTTGACGTAGTTCTGCAGAGCATCGCGATGAATCCCACCACTGCCACCACTTTCCTGATATCCATTCGGGGTGCCTGGCCCCTCTGAGTATTCATACTCATCAAAGTCCTCCTCCTCTTCCTCCTCATACTCATCATCTTCCTCATCTTCATCCTGCTCCTCTTCTTCATCACGCTGTAGAGCACGGTACTCCCACACTGGTGGCAGTGACGGAAGGTTCTCGTAGTTAAGCAGCGCAGTGCGGCGATGACCCCCGCTGTAGCCCTGCGGAGGCAACGAGGAGGCATGTGTGTGTGAGAGTGGCAGAGAGTGTGGGTGTGTATGCGGGTGTGTTTCTCCAGCTGTGCTGCTGCTGCTGCTGGAACCCACAGACTGTGACTGGGAGGCACTGCTGGGACTCAGCCTCTGCCTACGTGGCCCTCGAAGACCATTAATGTTCTCGTATGTAAGCTGGCTTCCTGGGCAAGGCTCCATGCTGGCGTGCCGGTGCAGATGATGGTGGTAATGGTGATAGGAATGTGTGGTGCACATGTGAAGGGGCGGAGCCTCTTCTCCTTCCGTTTCGGAGCTGCCATCGGGTGCTCGGAGAGGGTGAGAGGAGTGCCGGTCACGGTCTCGCTCCATCATGTGGCGCTGTGCCGGCGTTGGCCCCAGCATGAACTTCACTTCCTGAGCCCCTGGCTGGAGGAATAGCTGAGGGTCCTTGTGGGAGTCGTCCATGCCGCAGCAGTGCATGGTGGGTTGGCTGGATTTGCTGGACGCCTCGGTGAAGGCTGGGGGCCGAACCTCGGCCAGAGATCGGACACAGTGGCGGCCCGAAAGTTCGCTCTCCATACTAACCGTATTCACATACGTATGCGTCTACGGAGATAAAAAAAAGTAGTGCAAGCCTGTGCATGTACTGCATGTTTATGAGCATAAATATATCAGTATTTGTGTTTACCATGCTTGGTAATTAATGACGTCACAATTTGCCACAGGGATTTACTTTCACTGCTGCAAAATATAATTTTACATCACTGTCTTTAAAATATAGCCTTTAAGGGTACAGTAAACCATTTTTTGTTCAGTCTTAGGCTGTACAAGCTACTGTTTACTGACACATATGACACTCATGAACATCTTTAAAGAATTTCTGCATATGTCGCACCATTTTGCTTCCTTTATCCTATATCAGAGCCTACCTATCCTGCTTATAATGAAGTGGTATTAATTCCCCACATGGCACTGAAGCTATGTGTGTACGTCTGTCTGCGCCATGTAGAGTCCGTGTTCTGGCCTCACCTGGTCGTCCATCCCCATGAGACTGTGTCTGTGGTCATCGTTAAGGGAAGGCTGTGATGAGTCTGCACTTATAGGGTACCCCGGGTATCCATTAGGAAACGTCTGGACAGGGAACCCGGGAGCTACACACAAATGTTCAGTGAGGTTCTAAGGAACAGTGTACAGTGCCATGGAATGCCTAAACATTAGCTCTAGATGTGTGCTAAATGTCAAGAGAACATGTGAACAGCACCAAAATGTAGAGACTGATGAACATTCACATTCACACTGCTATGAAGTTTCACATGCTTTAATATGTTCCTGTTAAAACTATATCTGCCTTGCCTAAATAGTTAAATAACTGGAATAGTTAATAGTTGCCATCGTATGTGAATTGCTGGCTGCTTATGTGCTTATGTGTGTCTCACTGTTGGGTGTTTGAGGGGTTCGAGGCATCTCCATTTCTGGCGTATGGCCGGGCCGGGTCATGATCATGGGCTCCTCCACCACGTTAATGCTGTTGCACTGCATCAGCTCCTGCAGCAGGTTAAAGATCTCTTCGGCCCGAGAACACTTAAATGCAAAGATGCCTGCAGGAGAACAGAGAAAGGCACTTTCATCTTTCATTGCATTACTCACAATTTCACAGAGTATTTGTAAAGAATGGTGAGGAGAATCAGTAAATGCAAGTGTGTATGTTTGAACCAAACTTATGATATCCTGCTATTGTAACATGAATTATAGATTTTCTACACCTTACAACACCAAATAAATCAGTTCACTTTCATTGTTCATCACTCATCCTGTCACTAGGGGGCAGTAGAGGAGCAAAAGCTACTGTACAGAACCATACAGTATATAGTGCTGAGGTTGCTGGAAATCAAAACAAGCTACACATTAATTACAACAACTCGACAATCCTTTCATTTCCAACCAATTAAAGTGACCTAAACATATTCTGCTTTGACAAACGTAGGAAACATCCCTTTTCCCCACAAAATGGATCAGTCTAAAAACAGAAGAAAGCATAGTACTGAAAATAAGCTTGTTAACTCAAGGGGCATTTCAGGGTTCAATCATTTAACAGAATCATTCATACACAAAGCTGACTCTGACTATTGTGATTTTTATGTGTAAGTTATCGAGTTAATTATCCATCAGCTCAGTATCTAACTGTATCTAACTGAGAAGGTAAGTGCCCCGTCCTCTGTGGATTACTGAACTCACCCTGTCCTGTCTGACAGCGCCTCCCGCTCTCGAAGGAGAACAGGTTGGAATCGTAGCCGTAACGGCGTAGGCAGAGGTATGGCCACCGGATGGCGTCACGCTTTCGTGTGTGCAAAATGAGCTCGGTTTGGGTGAGCTCCATAGTCCCCGATCCCAGCTCGTTCCCTTCATCGTCCACATTTGTCACCTGCAGGTTAAATAACACATCACGTAACCATCCTGAGGTGTAGAGCTCAATCGTGCTTTTCATGGACAATAAACTACGGCTAAAAATGTTGTCTTTTGCATCTCTTCTGTGAAATAACATAGGTAAATATAGGTAATATATGAACTTTCTGCTATGTGTGAAAGCCATGATTCAGTTCTTTAACTTTAAGGCAACGTTTATTTTTTTTTTATGTGATATTAGTGATGTATGTTAACCACTACAGTTTTTCATGGCTTCTTTACCATACCAGAGAAGCAATCACACTGTGTTATCTGCACCAGAAATTAAATGTACTCATTTTTTGTATGCATTTTTTTGTAGAAGTAGCAGTGAATGAAAAAGTAATGAAACAGCGTGTGCTAGTAAGTACCTTGAATTTGGTGGGGTGGTTGTCTTGAATGGCGTCTCTGTATAGACAGCTCCAACAGCTCCCCATAGCTTCAGCAGGTTAGCTGAAACCTTGTACATGGGGAGGTTAGAGTTAAATACTCTTCAGTTTGCAGTATAAAACCAATCAAAGCATTTTTTCAAGCAAACTTTAGTTCAAGCAGCTGACTGAAGCCTGTAAAGAAAAAGAAACCGTACCTGGTGCAGGCCATCAGTGGGAATGATGCTATGGTCAATCCCAGAATTCTCTGTTGGGGGTCATGGTGGAACAGGGGTGTGCTGGTACGAGCAGCGGGTCCCAGTGCACAAACTTTTCATATCTCCTGACAAACCGAGAAAAGAGATTCCTCTGAGAATTCTGTCTTTTTTGTCCAAGTGTGCTGTGATTAAGATACAAAAATGGAGGTCAATCTGTGCTGCGTTTGCAGGCTCCCCTTGGGATGTGAGGTATAATTACTTTACATGGCATTTCTGTCCTGCAAATGTGCACAGTCTCTGCCTCTTGATAGTGGAGAATAAATATATTCTATTGCTCATACTCTAGTAGTTCACATATGATCTGTCAGAACCTCCAGGACATCATCTACTGCTAGTCCCTTAAAGGTTCCTGTACCTGACACTAACTCTTACTAACTTTTCTTATTTCATATGCCCTTCACTAAAGGTGAATGAATGCATGTTACAGTAGACAATTAATGTATAATCATTTGTCTAATGTTGCACGAATTATCATTAGAAGTCTTTATACAGGGACTTGCACTTAGAACAGTACACATATTGGTTAGTTCTCTAGCAATATGTTTGGCTCTCAAAATAGCTCTGAAACCTTTATAACGTAGAAAAGGTGCTGTAAACATAACAACAGGCAGCACAAATAGGAAATGACATCAGAATGTCTCACTGCTGTTCCAAAAAAAACATTCAAGATCCATTCATAGATTTCTGGGTTCGATTTCCAGTCACAGAAATATCTGAATGGAATTGGGCACTGACATCTAGCTGCAAGCTAAAGTTACTTTAGCAATTTAGGTCAAGGATTTCAAGCACTATGTGTAATGTTTCAAACAAAGAAAAGAAGAAAGAAACAAGTTTTCCAGGCTTACAATGTTATGGTTTCATCTGACAGTTCTGGGATTTAGAGATACTGAGCCATAAACTTCTGACGCTTCCTAAGGTCAATGCAGAACTTTTAAACCAAATGCTTTTATACTTTTAGTACTTTTAATCACATGTCGGCTACATGTTTACCAAATTAACTTTTAAACAATTTTGCATACAAAAAGTTTTGCCTTGGTGAAAACCCATGCATTTCATATGTCATTCAATTATATTTAAAACAGATAGCAACAGCAGTTTCAGCTTACTTAACGAGAACAGAAATGGCAAACATACTGACAAGTTCTTATGCCACAATCTGGAATCATAGAAAAAACATGCACTGCAAATCATTCTGACAAATGAGTCTGAACGGTGTTAAAATTAGTATAATAAGAAAGTGAACATATGGAGCATAAAGTTTTCTTTTTTTTCTTCAGCTTTTCCTATCTTTGGGGTCGCCACAGTGGATCATCCTCATCCAGTTTTTATGCCTACCGTTTAACCAGGCTTGGACCCTGCTTGGCATTATAATCCCACTGCACCTCAGTGACTGGGCTAAGAGTTAAGAGCCTTGCTCAAGGGCAACAGTGGCAGCGGGTGCCAGGGCTTAAACCCCTGTTCTTCCAATCAGCAAACCCAGAGCCCTGACCTACTGAACCACCACTTCCCAAATTTTTAAAGCTGTAAGACAAGGATTTGATTTGGAGATAACAGGAAGTTTCCTTTCTGTTTCTGAGTGTCATTCCCAATGGTACATCTTTAGTATGTATCTTTTATGTGGAAAAATGGATAAAGAGTACCTTTTAAATGATTTAAGGTACATAAAAGGTACACTGGGGGCAGGGGTGGCTCAGTGGTTAATGTGTTGGGTTGTTGATTAGAAGGTTGGCGGTTCAAATCCCAGCACCACCAAGCGGCCCCTGTTGGGCTCTTGAGCAAGGCCCTTAACCCTCAACTGCTCAGTTGTGTAAATGAGATAAATGTAAGTCACTCTGGATAAGGGTGTCTGCCAAATGCCGTAAATGTAAAAGGAATAATTAGTTGTTGGAGTTAAGATGTACAGGTACAACCCAACTGACGAGGAAAGGTGCACCAGTTACCATAATGAAGTTATAACAACACATGGGTATAGCAATGCAACTTTGAGAATTCTAACTAGCATGTCAGTACTAGTACTGCTCATTACTAGTCTCTACTATTACTATCTAATATTACTAGAACAAGTGGAATCAATGAGCAGATTAGACTAATCACAAGACATTGCCTTGTTATTACAGTGTAGAATAAGAGTGAGGGCAGAAGCTCTGAGTGCATCCAGCATTCCTGATCCCAGCAGCCTCTGACCCTAATACACTAAACCATAAAATCCCCTATGGCCCCAGTCATGAGGTCAAATCACAACGCAGGCCTACTACAACTACGGACTGACACAGTGGCAGTGAAAACGTGCATGACCATGAAAACAAAACGGGTCGTAGTAGCAGGTGGCAGTTTCTTTAAATGTGCGCCAAATCTGCGACCGCAATCACGCCTTCCACTTTCATTCATGTGGCACTGAGTCACAGTGCACAGTAGTTTGGGACGAAACTGCATCCCACTGCATCCTCACTTACACGGTCCAGTCCTGGACTGACACGATCTCGTGGTAGTGCATGCACAGCCTACATCTGTAAATATTCATGTCCGTCTGCACAAAACCTGGGCTGAAACATTCATTTAAACTGAGAAGCTAAAATGTAGGCTTGCTATGTACACGCATGCCGCTCTGCCCCCGTGTCGATGTGGAGTCTGTGACTGACACCTGCAGCAGGTTCATCCCATCCCGCGGCTTTAATAATAAGAGCAAAACGGAGGAAAAGCACAGCTCAAGGTTACGCGCTAAACGAGCGATTAATGAGCGCCGTGGCCACAGGAAGGCTGAATGAGAAAACCAAACATGCACCATCAGGAGGAATTCTGGGGTGGCGGGGATGCAGAACAAATCTGTCTTCAAAACAGCACTCTATTGTTTAAAAACAACAACAACAACGCAAACGCCGATAATGTAGGAGAAAAGAAAAATAGGGTTCAGGCAGCAGCCATGTATGAGCTCGAGTCGCCCGTAGAGAAAGCTGTGCAGCGAGCGCGGTATAGTAACACAGTCCTACCGTGAGCCTACTACAGCTGGATGCTAGTGACAGCCGCGGCGGAAATACTGCGGGCTACACACACACACACACACACACACACACACACACACACACACACACACACATATATATATATATATATATATATATATATATACACACACATACATAAGCACACGCGCTATGATAAAGAGAATCCCACAAGCATCAGCGTCGGTCCGGGTTGAATCTGGCCGCTGCTGCAGACACGGAGCTGCGCTCAGCGCTACTCACATGTTTGGCAGCGAACCGAGAGCGATGGAGCTGCGGTGCGGAGTCCGCGGTGCTGCACACGGGAGGCGGGCTGCTGGCTGTCCTTCGCTTCCGTCACTTGCAATAATGCTTTCAGTGAGATTTTATGTATTTCTTATTTTCACCCCCTACAAATCCTAGGTTAATATAAAAGATTAGAAAGGCAGTTGTTTTTTCCCCTCAGCACCCCCTTGCTGCGGCACGGGCCTCTCTTTGACATTTGCCGAGCGCCGGGGTGAGAGTTCAGCCAGCCAACGAGGGCTGATGGAGCGGCAAGAAGGTAGAGACGCTGGAGGACCAGCTGAGGCGGAGCGCGCGCTCACCGGCGCATGATGACGCGCGGCCCAGCGCTCAGCATCCGTGCGGCCACCTATTCTACTGCTCCACTAAACACCCTCCACACACAAAACATAGCATCAGCCCACTTTTTTTTTTTTTACCTCACGCTAAATGCTCGCAAACAGATTCCCAAACAAATATCTTTTTCAAACTTAGAAAGGTGTAACTGGGCAAAAAGGTGCCACTGCACATAAGCAGCCTGGGTCCAGTTTACATACATGACAAGCTAGCTAGAGTAGTTAGTACCAGTTAGTAGCACTCAACTGTTCACTGACATTCAGCTGCTCTCTAACACACAGTCACTAATGAAGAGGAAACATCTCCTACAGTGCACATGATTGCTTTATCACTTATTGGGACTTATACACGCAATATTTCCCATTTCTTCCCATTTCTGTGACATAGCAGTGAGTGATCACTGTCACTGCTCACATGAACTTTAGGCAGCTGAAACAGAAATGCTTATGGTTGTTTGCAATGGCGAGTTGGTGGGATAAAAGCAGAGGGGAACAGACTGAGTCTAAAAGCTTCATCCAAGAAAAGGAGTTTATTATGCTGAAGAAACAATGAGAATATTATCCCAAAGAATTTGTTATGAATGATTGATGTCAACAGAAATCAAAAGGTGAAAATAACATAATACAGATGGAATAATACTGTTAATAAAAGGGAGCAGTATAAGTATAAACTGTAAGGAAAAATCTGACCTCAACACTAATGTAAAATACATCTAAAAGGTTTTTGGGGAGCTGGTAAAGCAGTGTATAATATGACCGCCGCATAAAGTCAGAGAAAAAGCAAGAATGATGTGAAATAAGAATAGCAAA
>JAOTRJ010000019.1:14366606-14378231 GCA_028564905.1 Leptodoras praelongus
ACAGACAGACAGACACAGACAGACACACACAGACAGACAGACACAGACACACAGACACACACAGACAGACAGACAGACACACACAGACAGACAGACAGACACACACAGACAGACAGACACAGACAGACAGACACAGACAGACAGACACAGACAGACAGACACAGACAGACAGACAGACACACACACACACACACACACAGACAGACAGACACACAGACAGACAGACACAGACAGACAGACACAGACACAGACACACACACAGACACAGACACAGACACACACACAGACACAGACACACACACACACACACACACAGACAGACAGACACACACACACACAGACACACACACACACACAGACAGACAGACAGACAGACAGACACACACACACACACACAGACACACACACACACACAGACAGACAGACAGACAGACAGACACACACAGACAGACACAGGCTCTAGCTCCGCCACACGTCGAAGAAAAACCGAAAGTAAACACTGCAGAGTGTAAGAGTGTAACAGCCTCTCAAGCAGCAAAACGACAAGTTGTCAGTTTTAACAGCAGGGTTTGATCGTGTCTCAGACTCACATGTACCAGACCACAGCTTGTTTACTGTTTGTTTGTAAACAAAGCCCCTGTTGACGAGGTTAACGCTACTAGCTCAACTCGTGAACCAGGGCACGAGGCTAACTAGCATACCGCTTTAATACACCGAGCCTAGCAAAGCAAAGCCAGACATTCTGTCTTTCACTAAATATTCCCTCTCCGGGTTGTTTTTTGTTTTAAGTCTAAACGTTAGGGGGCTTTAAACCCGAGTTAGGGACTTCAGAACTATTAATAGCCCAAACGCCGCTGCCCTGCTGTGCTAACGGCTACTGTACAAACTCCCGAGCCGGAGCTAGCTGCCTGCTACACAGCTACTGACTCACTTCAGTACCTGAATCTCTCCTGCAGGTATTCCTGATTCCAGCTCACAAAGAGCCAGAAAATCCCTGAGTTCAAGCTCCGGAGAGACCTCGAGGGAGAAGGTGGACTCAGCGCGGTCCCTCAGAGCGCAGAACACCGTCAGCAGCATCGCGAATGCAGACCGCAGCCCGGGGCGCGAGAGTGCTGATTCAGCGGCGCGCGCGCTCTGGCACTCTGGCTCTCTCACACACTCTAACACACTGTAACACACTGTAACACACTCTCACACACTCACTCTCACACACTCACTCACACGCTTTCACACTTCTCTTATTACACAGCACACAAACGCCGGTGTAGTTTACTTCAAAACCTGTTCTTCCACACACACGCACGCGCTCACACGCTCGCGCACGCGCACAACATCCACCTGCTTTCCGTCTGAATACCGTCAACTGAACCCGACCAGCGACAGTGCGCGCGCCACTTCTACACGCCGTGCACTAATCACGTGATCTCAGTTTGCCGTATTTGTAGATCGGAGAAGCGGCGCAGTGAACGCGCCTGACAAACCGGAAGAGCCCGAAGACCCCAAAAGCACGAGCGTTTCACTCACAGCGCGGTGACGTCACGTTACATACAATAATGTTTTCATCTACAAAATAAACCTGTATGAAAATTATAACTAAGATTAAGATTATAACGATTTTAAGTCTATATTATTTTTGTTTTGTGCAAATCTCATTATAGGTTAGAGATCTGTTACAAATAATATACGACGAGAACGAATAATTATGTATAAGTATGTATTATATGTAGAAGTGTAGCATGTTGTTTTAATTTATTTACTAATATTTACATATTAGTATTTTTTTATATTATTACATTTATATTGTATTACATTTAAAAACAAACTAAAGACATCCCCTTATTATTAATTGTATGCTACTACGTGTTATTATATAACGATTATTCTTTAGTAGTAAAAAAAAGCAAAGTTTCAATAAAAATGACTACATCAATTTTAGGCATTTATTAAATTATTTACAGCACAGAATGATGCGGGATTTAGAGTCAGGTGGTAAATGGTCCACAAGGCGGCGCAATGCTCCAAATCTTTAGCTGAAGTGAATCCAGGCTTTGGGTTACAGTATAAAGCCTTAAACTCACACATAGGAGATATCCTAACTCACACACACCACTGGATCATCCTTTTGTCTCTAGCTCTAAGAACAAAACATTTCTTCTTCCTCTTCTTCTTCTATATGGTTTGCAGCTGAAACCTGTGAGGTAGATGGGTAGTGAAATGTGAAAGTGTAATATGAAATATGAACACATAAGCTCAGGTAAACTGGGCTACCTTTATGTTAAAATCCCATTAAAACTAAACACAATGCATTTTGCAATGCAAAGCTTTTAGATGCGTTTCATATTAAGCCATGTCTTCTTGGCTTTCTTCTTGTATGTTGAAAATGTATAATACTATTACTACTAATAATACTAACACTACTACTACTAATAAATTCTACAGCCATTTGATTGTCAGATAGTTATCAATAAAATGGTTATTGTAAACTTAATACTCATAGGAATTTAAATAAAACCCAGCAATTTGGATCCTTCATAAGCAGTTTTTCCAAGTGCGTATCTGAATGCTTCTGTGGGTAGATTTGTGTAGGTGTGTCTGTGTGAGTGTCTTTTTAGGAGTCTTCTGTTTATGAACGTAGCTTATACAGGCTTGAATTAGCAGTCATTTTGTATCTTAATAAGAACCCGGGGCCATCAACATATCTGCTTAAAGCTCTATAAAATTATCAGCAACTAAAAGGTTTCTTTAATGCATCTTCCCTATGAGCTCCGGGGTCAAATATTCGTTCCTGAGCTCGGGTTACTGTCTGCGTGGGCTTTTCCATGTTCTCCCTGCTCCCTGTGCTCTTGTGGGTTTCCTCCCCTCCTCCCAGAAACATCCAGGTAGGTGAACGTGTACGCATGGGTCCCTCTGATGAACTGGAGGTCTTCATCTGGGGTGAAGCTTCCCACTCGCACCCCAGCATTGCCAGCAGCATGGCTCCAGTTTCTCATGATTCTGACCAGGATAAACTGGTCACTATATCCGAATAAGTTTAAGAGACTATAAAACGTCCAATAATGCTGTCAGATTTTAACTTGATCAACTTGAGCAATGAGAATTAAATAATTGCAAAGTGAAATGCCAGGTGACAGGTCACCACTACCAGCTCTGACCAATCAAATCACAGTAAATAGAGCGTGTTGTACGTTTGATCATGTGCTCATGTTTAATGGCAGATAAGATCATTTAAGTGCAACAATATGCATATACATCAAGCATAGGGCACCTCTAGCAGACATATGTACATTATCTTAATTTACAGTGTACAGTACAAGACTGGCTAATGTTGTGCTTATTTTAAGTTTAAACATCTGCACAAACATGCTTGATTAATATAGATATTAAAATCCATGGTTTTATTTACTTAAATCCTAATAATACAAACACACACATACACGCACACAGAATCGGTTTGCACATGATATACACCACATATACATAAAGCACCATATATATAAAGCTGAAAACAGCCTTACAATGTCACTTTACAATGTTTTACAACAACGCAAGACAAGCCAGGGAAGCACACTTACACCTACAATAATTGAAATGCTCTTGGGTCCTTTTCTCTTCCCTTCAATTCACTTTTTTATTCATCCATCAATCCTTATCTCGGTAAAACATTATCAGTGCTTATGCACACATGATTGATGAAGTAATAAATGGGTTACTATTGACATAAGAACTGTTTGCATAAAACTAAGTCTACGTAGACTTTAAAAGGGCGAGCTAAAAATGGAATACCTAACATGGAGGTCTAATTATCATCTCTACACCAGCTTTCTTAATGAAGGAACATAATGTAAAGCTTCATTGTTTAAAATTCATTTAACTAACATGTTGCAGTCTAAATATCCATGAGTCAAAAACTTTATTCTGATAAAGGAGACCTAGTGGAGGAGATCTGTTTGGGGGACAAAAAATATTGGCACAAAACTAAAATGCTATGATGGTATTGGACCTTTTCTTCCCATGCTAAGCGATGGAGGTATGTGTCATCTGTCACTTCTGCAGGAGGTGCTCCATGCTTGGGTTAATGAATGAGAAGCCAGCAAAGGCGCTCTGGTCCATTGAATCAATCAAACCTTTCTCGCAGTGAGAGAGACGGGGCTTCTCGCTTAAAAACTCCCGGTCAAAGTTACTGCAGTCATTGGGAGCTTTCTGCAAACAGGAAACAACAGGAATGAGATGCATGATAAAAAAAGAAAACAAAAGGAGTTTTAGGCTCCATAGTTGTGATCAAATACAAATTCATACCACTTGGGGCCGGAAAGGGGGCTCAATTTCTCTCTTCTCTAAAACAGACCAGTTAACAGTCTTAAAGAATGGATGGGCTCGGATATTACCCACGATCCCCAAACGACGAGAAGGATCCCGCTCAAACAGCTGTAGACGTAGAAGGGAAGAAGAAAAAATGTTTGCATTTTAGGGAAACGTATCTAATCACTTAATTTTGATATCTAAGCTTTCGGCTACAGCGCTGTATATTAATATGAGCTTTCATGTTTACGCAATCGTGTGCGTGTGTGTGTATACCCGCTCTAGCATGTCACTGGTTTCCACTGTGATCCAGCGGGGATAGTGAGGTGTGTCCATGCGGATTGACTCAAAAAGTTCATCCTCGTCATCGCCATGGAACGGGGACTGACCAATCAGCATCTCATACACCAGCACACCAAATGACCACCAGTCCACAGAGAATGAATACTGCTGACCTAATAAGATCTGCAAGCACGCACGCACGCACACACAGGCTTTAGCCACAGTGACACTAACAGAAGAGAACACTGAACTCCACATTAAAATCACTTGGCGCCTTGTTCATACCTCAGGGGCAATGTAATCTGGGGTTCCACAGAACGTCGTGGCATAATTGTCTCCAAAGACATTCTCCTTACACATGCCAAAATCAGCAATCTTTATATGACCCTCTCCGTCTAGCATTACATTATCCAACTTCAGATCCCTAATGAAGGAGAATTCCATTATCAGGTTCTTCATGTTATGTGCCAGTTCTATTTACTAAACACACTCACATAAAGTCCCTCAGTGAAAGCCTGAAATGTAAAACCTTTCAGTTTAGTTTAATTACATTGTTGAATTATCAGATCTTTAGATGAGGTGATCTATTTAAAGCAAACCTACATGAAATGTAGGACCATCATGCAAGAGCGACAGTGAAAGCATTGAGCAGCTCAGCTTGGGAGCCGCAATCCAGTGTAGTGAGAAACAGCAAACCTAACTACTGAATTTTACATCTTTTATATCTTCTTGAATCAGAAAGCCATTCATATCTTACAGTATTAATGGAGTTAGGCATCCTTTACAGACATAATTTCGTTTTAATCAAACATACAAAATACTTTTCCATTTCTACTACAGTACTATTTATTTTTATGTCTAAATGTATGTTAGATACTCATGAATAAATAAATATTTAGTTTCTTAAATAGATATACTGTGTTTTGGAATGAAAGACTTCAGGTGTACCTGTAGACGATGCCTTTCCCATGTAGGAACTGTAGTCCACATACTATTTCAGCGGCATAAAATCTAAAGTGAAGGAAAGAAACAAGTCTCTTAGTTACAGCCAAAAGTAGATTTTGTTTGAACACTATTTTAGGTCCGCGTGTTTGTCTCACGTGGCTCTGTAGAGGTCAAAACGTCCTTTTTCCTGTATATGGAACATCAGGTCTCCTCCGTTCAGATACTCCATCACAAAGAACAAATGCTCCTAACATACAGATTGTTCTCACTGAATGACAATAATAAATCTAAATGGCACACACAGCAGCAGCTGTACGGACTAATATTGGACAGATCCGATATGTGGGTTACCTTGGTCTGAAAAGTGGAGTAGAGGTGTGTAAGGAATGGATTATCCCAGGCCAGAGCCAGCACGCGCTTTTCCACCATGGTGCATTCTACATCATCATCCATCAACACAACGTCTTTCTTTAGGGCTTTCACTGCAAACCATTCCCCGCTGTTCTTTAACTCAGCCAAAAACACCTGAAAAAGACATTATGAAAAATAAGAACAGAGACATTCCAACTATATAGTTGGAATAGTTGAAATGGAATAATTAATAAATAACGCATGATGTATAATAAACTGATAAAATTGAAGCCTGAGAGAAGAGATAAGGAGACTCAGAGACACAGGAGGTGATACCTTGCCAAAGCTTCCCTTTCCCAGGACTTTATGAAAGGTGAACTGCTCAGATGTGACGCGTGTTTGGTGCATGATCCGAGATGGAGGGTGAGGACTTGACCCTTCCCAGACATTCCCATATAGAGGACCATCTACACAGCATCATCATCATCATCATTATTCCCACTGGATTAATCACTGTTTCTGTTATAAATTATTACACACATACACTGACCAGTAACATCAGGTCCCAGGCTTTTGTCCTGGACTCCAGAGTCCTGTGTGTTTGATTCAGACCTCTTCGTAGACTTCTGTGGGGCAAATGCACATGAGCACTGAGTAAAGAATAAATGTTTATGCAAAAACGTAAAAAAAAATTCATTTGTAGTGTTACAGCCCGGACCTGATATGGATATAATTGTGATTACATGTTATGACATTCGTATCAAAGTGAGTGGAGAACATCAGTATACACTGATCAGGCATCATATTATGACCACCTCCTGTTCTCTACACTAGTGCTGTCAAATTAATGTGTCAACGTAACATGTTACAGAATTGATCATCGTGATGAATTCCACCAAAAATTTAAAAACTGACTGCTACGTTACTCATATTAGGCTGCATTCCGATCGCAAAGGTCCCCAAGCTGTATCCCTGCTACCTACACACTGCACAGGGTACAGAATCCCATGGGCTCTTCATAGGGAACTCAGTCAATAAAATGGCACCATTTGGAACACATGGAAACAGATGGACTACAGTCCAAAATTGCATATGTCTATATCTATATGGTAAGTGGAATTGATGAAATGGACAATCAGTATAGAGAAAAGGAGGTGGATGTTGTCATAACGTCATGCCTGATCAGTGTAGTTTGCAAAATTTTTATAAATAAATATGTTAAAGTTTTCAAATCTATTGCAAGTGAATATTTACACAAGGCAGCGTATTATTGTGGAATGCTTTCATGAATTCTTTCATTAAGGCCACGTGTTAAATAGCCTCAGAATTTGTATAATTTGTGTAATTTGTGTAATAATCAGAAGCATAAATGTGTGCTTTACTTACTGTTTCCTCATTTAGTGTATTTGTGTATAAAAGCTTGGGGGAAAAAACGATAACAACAAGAACTACTTATAATAAGAACTACAATAATATTATCTGGCTTGAACTTTGCGTATAACTTTGTACATATGTTCACTCATTTCTGTCTCACTATAAGAGAGTTAGGCAGTCGTAGTTGTAGATTTTATTTTGCTGATTAAAAACTACTGTAACGTCATGTGACAAGACCTGCCCTTCGTCTTCCATGAGTTCAACATTGAAATTCTTGTCCAACATCATTGCTAGAAATTCCACATAGACTAGAAATGCTGTAGATGAAGATAAAATACGTTGAAAATGTTTATTTTAAGCAAATATGCACGCACTGACACACACACACTCACCTGGCCGACTTGAGTGAGAGCCTCAGCCAGTAGTTTCTGATTGATTCCACAAAGGTTGGCCACTTTAGTCTGGCACTTGTGATGCACATTCATAGCACAGTCTGGGAAAATGGTGACAATCAGAACCACTCAGGAACACACACACAAATGTGTAAACTCAGGACACCTTGCTCACCCTCACACTTCAGCCCCTGTTTGACGAGACCCCACAGAAGACTCCCACAGTGGTCACAAAAGGTGGGGCTCATGTAGTTGTAGGTCTTAAAGCGGTGTGGCATGTCAATTTTAAAGCGCTCCTTCTGAAACTGAATACATGCCATCACGTAACCGGAACGATACGCATAATCGGCCTACATGCTGAGAATGTTACACATACCATAGTGTCGCGACTGTTGGTCGCCGTACCAGTGCATCGCCCAATGATTTTATCAATACACTTTTTATGAATAGCTGCATTGCATTCTGTGAAAACAAAAGAACTAAAAGAATAATAATAATTACAAACCATTACTGGAAAGAATGAGTGCAGACAATAATACTTACGTCTACACTTGTATCCTTGCTTGTTCAGCCCCCTGACAAATGAAAGACAGTTAATTCAATATTCTATCATTATATTGTACACATTTATATCATTATACCAGTATATACCTTCCTACTTTTCCTTAATGGGTGGGCAGTGTAAATATTAATTCTCACAGATGCTCTTAGTTGACCATTACAAAATGATTGCTCTCACTCTCACACACACACACACGTTTGTCGTGCTATACTTGTGAGGACATTGACATAATTTACACTCCCATAATTATTACTGAAGCTAATTAATGCGATGCCTAACCCTAACCTCAGTAATGAAAAGGAAACTTTTTGGCTCTTTTTATTTTGCTAAAAACTACAACAAAAAAAAAGCCACTTTCCTTGTAAGGACCAGCAAAATGTCCTCACACGACCAAAAATATCAGATATTCCTATCCTTCTGGGGATATCCTTCTCTGTCCTCACAAAGAAGTAAAACAAGTACACACACACACATGCACACACACGCACACACACACAGCCTCACCAGACAAAGTCTCTGCACACAGAGCAAAAAGTGGGTTGTCTAAAGAAGGTGGCGATGAACTCATGGTTTTTGATGAAGTGAACTTTGGCCTGTTTAATGGCTCCACGACGGCGATTTAGATTTGGAGCTTCTTCTTCTGTCCCTGCCGACTGATGAGACTCTAAGTAGCAAAAAAAAAGGGAGCGTGGAAGAGAAAGAGAAATACCAAATACTGAACTAGCGATCAGAAACAATCAGACACTGTCATCCTGCACAAAGCTAATAATTTCCTGCCAGTCTGGCACCTCCTTTTTCCTGGAGTGCAGCTGTCTAACCCCAGCCATTTTTACCCCAGCCATCTTGATCAAGAACGACAGTTAACCTAATGGGATTCCTACAAGGAAACAAACCACACAGCTAGCAACAGCACGAGGTCTTTCCAACCCACTGTGATGTAGACAGAAAACAACCTGATTTCTGTTTACAGCTGAAACACTGAAGTGATGAATGTTGAATCTTTCTACAGAGTGGAAATGCTGAGAGAGTCTTCGCAGATTAAACAAGGCAAGAAGGACTGGTGTAGGCGCGAGGTGTTCAGACATGATTAATGAATACATTTGTGATAAACAACACTTTTTAGACACCTGCCCCACACACCACCTCTTACACACTGTCCAATATGCTGAGCCTTAGCAACTGACTTGTAAGCAACCAGTAACTTAGAAGCAATAAAACAGGGCAATATATTAATAATAGAGGATCAATAGTATATCAGTTTACATCTACAAATAAAATTGTAAGTTTATAAGTGTCTCCAACTTCATATCCTCTAAGCAGCTTTAGGATCCTCAAGATTTAATTCTTTCTGACTTCTTGGTTTTAACTCGTAGCTTGTTAACTCTTAGCTTGTCAATTGTCCCTCATCATTCCTGACATATCTTTTAAAACTGTGCCAAATGTCTTATACCACTTTCGTCTAAGCAGGTCAGAGAGAAACAAGGTTAGGACTTCATACTTTTGGTTTATCTTTTATAGCATTTACACCCACAATTCATTTATATTTGAACATTTTCTATTTTGTACAGTAGACATTTTGCAAAATAATGGTACATTTTCCTTTTCTTACCTAGAAACCAGTGAAGCAAATTGGCAACTCATAGCAGTAAATAAAATTATTTCTCCACTTCCTCACTAGCTAAATTTGAAAAGCAGAGATGATGCAATTCCATATGGTAAATGTAATTGCTTGTACCTAAGCTACTAGAAAACATTCAATTATTATTAGGTTTGCTTCATGCAGACCCATGTGCATGTATGTAAATGCATTCATTTTGTGTTTCTGCTTCTATAACAGTGAGAGAAAGGAGAGACAGAATACACACAAATCTTACCGGTGTCAGCATCTTCCAGGAAATACTGAACAGACATCATGATCTTCCCGGAAGGTTGCAAATCAACCTGGAGATGGACAGAATGGGTTAAAACAATATCACCATACACTCTGTGAAACACACACGCACAAACATGCACACACATACCCAAAACTCTGAACGACCATTGGCTTTCTTGCACCGCTCTGCTAGAACAGACACACCGAGTGTGACTTCTGCTAATGGCTCGTCGGCAGTGCGCATAAGCAGAACCTGGAGGACACGTCCTTCATAAATGTGTGCATCAAAGCTGGAGCGCCAAGCAGGAAACATGGTAGGCTTCCTTTGAATCAGAGTCTTCCCCCGCTCTAGCAAGAGAGAGGAATCAAGACTGCATGTATGACAGCATGGAAACCCACCCATAATTAAAACTCACTCACTAACTCACAAACTGACACACTGACTTACTCACAAACTCACTCACTCATTCATTCACTGACTCACAAACTGACACACTGACTTACTCACAAACTCACTCACTCATTCATTCACTGACTCACAAACTCACTCATTCATTCATTCACTGACTCACAAACTCACTAACTCACAAACTGACACACTGACTTACTCACAAACTCACTCATTCATTCACTGACTCACAAACTCACTCACTCATTCATTCATTCACTGACTCACACTAACTCATTCATTCATTCACTGACTCACAGACTCACTCGAAGTCACTGACGCACACTGACTCAGACTCACAGAGTGACTCAGACTCACTCACTCACTGACTCATTCACAATCTTACTCACAATCTCACTCACACACAAACACCCTCACTCACAATCTCACAGACTCAGTCACTCACTGACTCAAAAAATCACAGACTCACTCACTCACCTGTGTTGAGTGACTCTTTAAGCTTGACTGCACAGAACAGCGCTTCCGCTACTGGAGACAGGACACCAAATTCATAGGCATTAAAGGTGATCCTCAGGAAGGGAGCCATGGTGACTTTCCCTCACAGACTGTGAACGAGCAAAACAAACTGATACTTAACAAGTGTACAACTTTCACAACTCACCCCCTCCAAGAAACACCCACTTGCAGAGGACTACTTGGACAATCATCCCAGCAGCCACCACACCAGACTCACACTGTGCTTTAAACAATGCACAAAAAAGACCTATAGTGAACGCCTTTTTTATATCACCTTTATTTCACCAAGCAGGTCATAAAGAACAACTTCTTATCTGCAATGGCAGCCTGACATCTTTAAGAAACAAAGTGCCCATTTCCATTGTCTGCAAAACTTAATATACGGCATACATAGAAAGCAAGGCTTCGCACTGTCTTCATTGTTTAAATAGTTTAAATACTAAAAATGCTAAGAGGAAATAAAGAGACATGCTTTTATACAGGGGTTAGACAATGAAACTGAAACACCTGTCATTTTAGAGCACAATAATTTATTAGTATGGTGCAGGGCCTCCTTTTGCGGCCAATACAGCGTCAATTGGTCTTGGGAATGACATATACAAGTCCTGCACAGTGGTCAGAG
>JAOTRJ010000019.1:14530915-14541213 GCA_028564905.1 Leptodoras praelongus
GCAATGTGCAATTAATGAAGATTGGCCACCAGGCTGGTCCAATTTAGCCATGAAACCTCCCACACTAAAATGACAGTGTTTCAGTTTCATTGTCTAACCCCTGTACATTTAAAAAAAGTTGAATTTGCGACCTTGACTCTCACCAACGGCTTGGTCATGAAACATATCTTTTAATATTCACAACACTTTAAAATCATACAGATCTATCTTGATCATGGGGCTGAAACTGATTTTTTTTTTTACTGTCTGCATGTGTGGCCTGTACAGAGCGAGCAGCGGATCAAATGTAGTTAAAGAAAAATACGCCTTAATAATCTAAATTAAAACCTAATGGAGCAGTAGCTGCCATTTCCTGTGTAAGTAATGTGAGACAGAAACTGTGTGGAAGACACTCCTACCTTGTGATTTTATCCCGAAGGGTGGCGGGTAGTTGCTGATCTTTAACATCTTTTTAAAATTCTGATCAAGGAACATGGGGGCTGGTTTCATAAACCTGCAAAAGGACAGGAGGGGAAGTACAAGTAAACAACAAGGTGGGGGTTTGCAGTGGAAGAGATGAGTGTGGGCTTACAGGTAATGTGGTGGCTTAAAGGTCTGTGTTTGTGTGTCAATGAGAAGTGAATTCTTTACACTCTAATACTGAGTGGTTAGATTATTAAACACAAGCTTTTGGAAATTTTCTTACCAGGGTGAAGACATTCAGATTGCTGTGTTTTCATGTGAGCAGGTAAAGTGATCACAGAACAACATCTAACACATGCAGCAGAGATGCTCACAAGTCATTTTTTGCAAGTTCCAGTCAAGTCTCAAGTGTTTGAGTTGAAGTCAAGCCCAATAATCAATTAGTTTAAAAAAAAATACAAATATAGCTATAGTTTGCTCAAGAAAGAAAATAAAAGCCTGTATTTTGGACAAATCTGAAATGCACCACGTATCCTTAGAGAACGAAAACCTATCGTTCAGTTCAGCAGAAAAGAGGGAACATGAAACTTGGAGAACCACAGCAGAAAGTGCATCAGTGTCAGTCCAGCTGAGGAATGATTTTAGTACTGGAATAATGCTTTTTTCCCCCAGTATCTACTCTGATATTAAAAATTCAATGCATACGTATAGTAAAGGGCTGCGTTATAAGCAGCATGTGTTGTGCGTTACTCGTTATGTGCCAGACAGCCTCTGTGAGTGATTATAACTCTGACCTGTTTAATCATGACTGAAGCAATACTGACTGTCCACTTTGCTCAAGCACAAGCGTAATTATCCAACTGCGTTATGAAACCAACGACTTGTTGGCTGAAGAAGTCCTTTCAGCACCTTAGTTATGCTCTGCAGAAATCCGGCCTACACATAAAAATGTAGTAATAACGCAGGTGTGCGCCATCCATTCCCACAAAACGCTGAGAGGAAAACGCCAATGAGCAGCTCTGGAATTCCTCACAGCTCTGTGCTGTAAGTGAGGAGGACAAGAGTTCACCAAGTGCCCAGTGACCCTGAATCTCACCTATAGACACACCCACACAAACACAGTTTATTTTTATAAGTTACAAATACAAGTACTTGAATACATGTTCTTCAAGTAGAACAACTTTATTTTGAATCTGTCAGTACCATCAGATATTATCAGTGTGTGACATCTAGCCTGCTTGGAAATTCCCTCAAGCCTTCCCAGTCAGCTTGCAGACAGAAACTCTATTATCTAGCTCTACATTTCAAGTCATGATTGAACATAAGGAAGCCGTATCTCCATAATACATTTAGATAAAAACTCGTACTACCTTATAGAGGGTGCAAAGCATAAAAAAACTGTTAGAATTGGAGATTGATATATCTGCATCGATTCAGAAGTCGAGATTAAAAAATAAATCAGTTTGATAAAAAAAAAAAAAAAAAAAAACCTGATACTGCTGTCCAAAGTCAAAGTCACACCCTGGTTTGTGCACATTTGTGTGTGTGTGTTAAGGAGAAAAAGGGCTTTTGCACAAGAGAGATTGAATTTCTTCCAGAACTCGAAAGCAACAGACAACCCCCAAAACTGATTCCTGGTTATTCTCATATCCTATAGAGAGCGTGATGGGATTAAAGAACATCACAGCTTATCGTTACGTGTAATGCTGTAGAAGGTTGGCAAAATTGGTTTCTGTTATCACTCATGTTACAGGAAGTTTAAAAAGTCAATCCCCTATGAGCATTTCATTTAGTGACATCAGATTTTACAGGAATGCATTTTACTTGAAATCGCATTGTCCACATTCACTGTGCAAAATGAGCAATTTCCCATGACAGCTGCCCCTGTACTGCATTCTGATTATCTCATGGGAACAGAGGCTGCAAAAAACGCCCTGCAGAGTGGACTGCACTAAATCTTAAAGATACCTGAACACCAAAAAAGAATGCAAGCACACTTCTCTCTAATGGCCCAGTTACAGACAAGGTTACCTAGCCCCACAGGGGAGGGGAGGGGGGATATCCACTGACTGTGTTACTGTACATCTGATGACTTGTATATTTCTGGATCTAAGGGACTGCACATACTACTAATAACCTCAAAACCAAAGCCAAAGAAAGCGGTTGTATTTAATCAGTATTTTTATTCTTATTCTGTTTAGTGAAATGTCCCCAACATTTTTATGTAAGATGCTTGATTCCCTCTAGGAGGTGCTGTGATTACAGCAAACTGTACATGTTATTTATGCACCAGCCTACTATGTTCATATTCAAATTACCCTATTACACCTGGGAGACTTCAGCAAATACTTAAAGGTTATGGGAAGTTACACCGATACTGACAGCTTGCACAAAACTGAAAATCCCCCAAGCGTGCTAGCGGAAATTAGTATTATCGCAGCAGTAGTGATAAAATTCAAAACATTCTTGCAATGTTGGAGGCTTTAGCTTATGAAATGTGCAACAAGAAAAACAGTAAACTAGACTACACAGTTAGTGCAGTTAAAGTGTTACAATCATGACTACATGCTAGATAAATATGCCTGCGACATTAAAGGGGACGTGTTATGCAAAATCCATTTCCGGTTTGTACGCAGTAAGTCAGTTCTTAAAACACAGACCTGTTTCAGAAAACATGAGCTTCCATGCTCCATTCAAAATTTGCATCGCGTATTATGCAATTACTGAACTCACTAGAAGGACAATACACCCCCCCCCCTCTCCCCCACCTTGGGACATCTGAATGTCTAGACATACTGCATGAGCATCTCCTCCCACAGCTTGAGAATCACATTTGCAAAAAGGCACTGTTTTTTTTGTTTGTTTTGTTTTTTTGTTTGTTTGTCATGAGTCACAGATGCTCCAGCATTAAGCTAAAGTTAAGGGGAACCTGCTGGCATCAGCTGTACAGACAGATTGCTTCATTGGCTCCCAGCCAAGGACAAAGCAGCTGAGTGGATAAAGTTTATTTTTGATGGCAACGATTCGCTAGCAGCGATTATAGCCTAACTATCAAAATTCAAAGTAATAGGGGAGACAAATTTTTTGTACTCCACATAGATCATAAAACCTTGAGTATAACAAGGACTCATAAAATCAGCTGAGAAATGTTATGGTGGTTTTTATCCAGAAAAAAAGATGTGTACAAAAAAGCAGACTAAGTGTCAACCTCACTCCCGCGGCCACTGCAACACGCAAGTAATATGCCTATAGGCACACACCACAGGAGTAGGGGCAGGGTGAACAGTGGCTCGTCATCATTTAAAGCAACAGGCACTGAAACTGAGCATTTGCAAAGAGCAAATTTTAGACAGGGTTAAAAGACAGTAGTAATATTTGATCCATGGGGTATTTTCATCAAAGATGATTCGCTAAGACTCCAGGAATCTGTATTAACTCATGGGGAAATGAGTATTATAGGTCTCCTTTAATAAGTCTTTTGCAGCATGTAGGCTTATATGAACTGAATAACTTACATTCACAGTACATGAATGTTATTAGCAATTGTGAAAACTATATATAGTTATAACTATATAACTATAATATACACACGTTTACATGTAGTGTGCAATATTCAGTACTGAGTGAAAGGTCAAAATACTCTTTAGCGATCACATCTCTTTATGCCCTAAAGGCTTTATGGTTAATCCAGTTTGTTTTTCCACGTCTGCAGCTCATGTCTGAAGTTAAACTCAGTTAGAGCGCACTCAGGGCACATTCAACTACGCGTGTCAGATGTAAATTACATGGCTAACTAAGCTTTGTAGGTTTAGTGTCTCAACAAACATTTAAGATGTAACGGCCTATTTAGTGTTACCATCTGGATCCACTTAAAGGCCTCACAATCACACCGACCTGAGTCACACGCATCAGCTCCTGTTTCTGAGCCAATCTGACGTCACCTGGCATTTTTATAAACTGTGGGAACGTTTGGCTCCAAGTCTAGTTTTTGCAAAAGTCACAATGCACAGCATTTAGCAATGTGCTTAAAAAGTGACACCTAAAGTGGCTTTAAAGCCTGTTGTAGGAAATAAGAAAAGGTTTTCAGTCAGCTACAAACAAGTGCCAGAGTCCAAGCTGAAAAGTGTCTCTCTGCTTTTACTGGTCAGCATAAACCTGACAACAAGGAAGTGCAAAATCAGGTCCACTTGCTTCATTAGTATTATGGTCATTATTACTGATGTAGACGATATACAAAAATGAATGCAAAACAGCAACACAGTAGTGCACCTGTACTGCTGTCCTACCTGTTAAGTGTGTAGCTACATACATTAATATGACAAAATGCCTAGGAGCATGTCAACATAAATGAAAATCACCAAATAACTTCGTTTCTGTGTGCTGATGCATTTCCTTCTAAAACAGGAAGTAAGAGTGGAGTCATGCAGAGTTGGCACAAAAGCCAGCAGCGTTATATGCCACAAATCTAAATAAACCTGACAGTCAGTGTGAAAAGACTGAACTGTGTAGTACTGAATTCTGGAGTCAGACCTTTAAAAAGAGTTTCATGAATATTTAGGGTGGGGCTGAAATCATGGATTGATGGCGCACTGGAGCCTTAGCATGACCATTATATATATAATATAATGTTATAAAAACTGAAGTGCATTAGCATCAGTGGTTCTCCTGCTCAATCATAAGTCACAGCCTACAGTTCCCAACTAGCTCTGCCTCTTCCCTGCATGTCCGAATTTGCACAACAGCTCAGTCTCGTTAATTAAATTTCCTAAGAAGGATGAAATAAAGAGGTGGATCAATTCTTTGAAGAGCCATGTTGATGGAGAGCTGAGGACCACCACCAACACTTTGTTCTCTGTGAATTCGATGATCACTTGTTCTGTTTTTTTTGTTTTCTAGGAAAGCCTGGAATAAAATTCACACTGTAATATGTAGCTTGTATGCTTGTGGTTTGAATCACGGCTCTGAAACCTCACTGAAAGTATACTGACTTGGCACGCTCTATAATAATTATATTTAAATATTAGAGCTGTCATGCAATTCATTTTTTTAATCACATTAATCTCAGTTTTAACACACATTTTGATTTGCGTTGTACATGCAGGTAGGCATCATAAGGCCGCTGAAAAGGTTGTAGATGTTTATCACTGGTCTATTTGAAGAGAAATGTTGAATGTTGCCTCATTATTTACTTGACTTTATTTGATAAACGTGAAATATTAAAGATGATTGATGTCTTTTAATTTTTTTTATTTTTTTTTATTTTAAAAGGGAACAGCACAGTGTCTGAGGAGCTAGGGAACATGGGTATATCCCTTCACCTGAAGTTCTATTGTGCTGCTGCTACATGATTGGCTGATTCCATTTTACCTCAGAGACCTGCCTCCACAATGGAAGGAAAGGAGTATGCGTTTTTTTTTAATTATTGTCCAGATGACAAAGTAATTATATATATAGTATAACAGTAGTTTACAATGAGAAGTAAATAATATAATAAATAATACATTTTAAAAACTACATAGGAGTTTGTGTACGTTATGCAGATCTGTCGCTTATGTCATCTCTGTCGACATTAAACTGACATAACATACAAAAATGTAGTCACCCAAAAAGAGCTACAACTTCTTCATTCTCCATTGTTCCTTGCAGTCTTTAGCAATGTTTATGACAGCTAAGGAGCTAGGAGATCCTAACACTGAACACGAGAGATCAGAGCACTGTGCACGTGAAGTTCACGAGAAGAGACAACCAAAACATACACTAAAAAGTTCAAATACATCACCTACAGTTCATACACATTTCATTTAATTCATTTCAAAAGTGCCTACAGAATATAAAATTAGTCTGAACACTATTGTTTGATTTATCATGCTAAATACAGTCGAGTGCTGTAATGAAGGCGCGTTTCCAAATAGAGCCGTTTTAGATACCCAGTTCCCTATGAAGAGCCCTTGGGATGCTGTACCCTGTGCAGTGTGTAGGGAGCAGTGTGTTGGAATACAGCTTAGGGACTATTGTCATTGGAATGTAGCCTAAAACGAGTAAAGTAACGCAATTGGACTAATTTTTTACCTGCGATAAAATTGTTTGTGGTTTTTTAAATTGCGGTCAATTCTTTAATGCGTTACTACGTTCATTAACACATTAATATGACAGAACTAGTAATTATATGATCATTTTTTCTAAATATAGTATGATACGGGTTTTGGCCATATTGCTTAGCCATAACGTCAATCCATTATGTATTTATTTAATTGTGGTGGCCATGTGTGTTTCTGTGCCTCCTGGAAACCGTTATGTGGAATACGATCTCCTCAACCTTTTCAAATGAAGTCCAATCAATTCAAACTGCAGCATTTGGTATCCAGTTGGGTTTTAGACATGAATCAGGGAGAATTAAAGCAAAGTGGACACACAGTGGAGGAACGCATTTGTGAATAAGAGGTTTCAGTTTTTGATTCTTAATTAATTTTTGAAAATCACTAAAAACCTTTTCATTTCAGTGTTAGGGGCGATGAACGGTAGGTTGATGGAAAAAATCGGCAATTATATCCATTCAAAATCCGATCGACAACACAATAATAAAGTGTGCAACAAGTAAAAGTGGTCTGAATACTTTACGAATCTGCTGCACATGCTTCAGGAACTCATAACGCTTGCTTTGTGTGTGGGTGTTGGTGCGTATCAAATGGTAACCTCAGAAAAACAAGCAACAAGTGTAACATGTTTTTCTGCATGTGTGGCATTCTATAAAAAAACAAACAGACTAAAAAAAACACAAACTTGCTTTGGATAGATTGAAGTCATCTTCGCTTGTGAATAGCCGGGCTTACAGTCTCCTTTACTCAGATTTCCATACTTATACTGTAGCTCTAGCGGCCTGCAAACACACACAGGAAAAAAGAAGTAAAAGAGAGATAAATAAAGTTTAAGCATTCTGAAACCACTACACAGATGACACATCCTGCTTACTCAGTATCTCAGTATCACTATGTTCATAAGCCTTCAAGCTCCTACAGACATTAAAATGCATCACGGAACAACGATGATATTAAAAACATGTTATTAGGCTTCAATGACATTCACTACAGGAAAAGCAGGAAGTAATGATGGTAGGTCAAGCAAGTTCAGGATCATACATATTTAAGCTATTGCAAATATTTATTTATAAATAAACTACTGTTACTGAGCAAAACAGCACAACGTGGCAAAATCTTTGCAGATGACAAATTCCTCATTGAAAAGTATAGGTGAACTTTACTGCATAGGTTAACAGAGCATACATTCTAAACTATAAACAGTTTATGGTCAGCTATAAACAGCTGTTCCCTCACTTTCTATCAAGGTTCTTAACATGCGTCAAACATATGAAGTCAGTCAACCACAATGTATTTTGAACTTCTGCTGATACTGCATCACAGACCAGCACAGCACACTTGACAGAATGTGTCTTCTGCATTCTTCTAGCTTAAAAGTGCTGTAAGGGCTTTATTTTAAATATTTATTGCTACTAGTCTACTTGAGTGCTAACCCGGGGCAACAACTGTGTTCTTAACTCAACTGTATAGGTGCTACTTTACTTTAATGTTTGCACATCAGAACAAAGTTCTCTAGCACAGAAAGCAGCTTGAAAACTTTAAACAAGTCGAGTCTGAAACAAACAAGAGTCCTGACTGAATAGCTGACAAGCTTGTATTGTTTCTAAAAACATCAACTTTCCCCCTTGTGCAGAATTAATGAGGTTATGGGCCACAGTGAAGTCTTTGATTCTACTAATGATTCTCTTTTATAATCATTAAAATCAAACATGTTTTGAGTCTTTCTTATTCTCATGCAATATCAAATTATTTGGGAGGGAATATTATTATATAAAGGGGAACTTTTATTTATTTATTTACTTACTTACCATTTTAGCTCAAGGTCTATATATAAAATCTGCTTTCACATCTTTCAAGCAAGAAAACCTGCAGAGACGAGTGCACTGGCTAAAACGTTACCGTAGAGAGAGGGGTGGAAAGGGATGGGACTGTCAGTCATATTGGATTCTCATTTTAGGATCATTTTAGCCTTTGTGTTTTAATGGTAGGCAGACCATACACATGTTAAGCATTTTAATCACAATGTGTAAGCACTGCTACATCAGTAAGACATGTTTGAAAACACAGCATGAAAGCAGTCATTCTGCTTGTTTCCAAATCTAGCTAAACATCAAACATCCATCCTTTGAAGAAAACGGGAGAAAACACAGAGGACAAGAACGGGGTGCATGACAAATGAAACAGCGCCGGATATTGAGATACACAAATAATTAGCTGCTCCTCCCATGTAAATAGCAAGTAGTGGCTTTAATGCATCACCTATGAGGTCTCATCTCATGAAAAGCTAGTGCTGTATGTTGGCAAAGCAGAACCATATGGCACATACACCATTATGAGCAGGGCCACAGACTATAAAGAATGTTGATAGACAATGACCATTGCCTATGTACTATAACAAACATGGACTACAGATTACAACAAACGTGGTCTATAGATTATAAAGAACATGGGCAATACACTATGAAGGTCATGGACTATAGATTATAAGAAACATGGCCAGCAGACTATAAAGATCACTGCCTAGAGCCTATAAAGATCATGTTCTACAGACTATAAAGAACACAGACTCTAGGCTATAATAAACAATGATTATTGACTAATGATAAACTGCATTGTACATGGCTGATTCAAACCTCCGTAGAGCTAAACCTTCATCCGAGAACCCATTTCTAAAAATGATACACAGGTCATGCACTAAACCTCTAGTGAAATAATAAAGTAAATGCTTTTTCTTTCACTCGCACACTAAGGGTTTTAGGGTCAAATGAGACCCGAGTACAGAGGAACCAGCTGCAACATGTTCCCACAGTCCCTCTCCTCTAATTGGTACTGTGTCTACAATAATAAAGCTTGAGTGGGTGAGGTACTGTTTATTTTGTATTGGCTGTCCTGTACGTCTGCTGATTCAAACAAGGTCTCTCCATTAATACTCAGCCAAGCCCAGTGCTAGAAGACAACTTGTTGATGGACAGCATTTGTACAGGTGGACCTCACAAGGGACATCACATTTTTCTTTGGCCCTAAGAGACCTCCCATGGAGGATTGTAAAGAAAGAATGCAGAAATAAAATCAGAAATCGAGAGGAAAAAGTAGTAGCTAATTTATCAGCAACGTCATGCACAAAACATACTCAACTGCTTCATTTATAATCTACATAGCTCTGTACTGCTCAAATAAACAACCAGCCAAGATCTAAAAAGAGATATATTAGGGGTTGTTAGAGGTCAGGCTGCCTAAACAAGTGCTTGTAATTTTCAGTGGTTTTAGTTACTTAAAGCTCTTCTACAGGAAAAAGGATTTGGATTAGTTGGAGAAATGATGTGAAAAATCAGAATGTTGGTCCTGAAGTTAAGTACACTTTGCATACACTATATGGCCAAACATCACACCCATACGTGAGCTTTTTTCAAACTTTCGCCACACAATTTGAAGCACATACTTGTCTAGAATGTCTCTGTATGCTGTAGCATTTCAATTTGCTTTACTGGAACCAAGAGGCCCAAACCTGTTCCAGTGTCCTGTGTGTTGGTGTGGAACTGTGGCCTGTACCACACCTTTAGGTTGAACTGAAACACTGACTAAGCCCCAGGATTCCTTTCCCGGCACAATTGCCTGACCTTTCTACTGCTCTTCTGCAAATTGGGACTAAATCTGGAATGGGATGTTCGACATACACACGTGTTATGGTCATGTGTCTACATACTTATATACAGTGTGTTATTCATTCATTTCATTCATTCATCTTCTTGGCCGCTTATTCCTTTTCAGGGTCACGGGGGAGCCGGTGCCTAGCCGGCCACA
>JAOTRJ010000019.1:14541313-14555736 GCA_028564905.1 Leptodoras praelongus
GAAAGGACCCAGACTGCCCCACCTGGGGATCGAACCCGGGACCTTCTTGCTGTGAGGCGACGGTGCTACCCACCGAGACTGTGAAATAAGATACCTTGAAGAAAGCAGTATCCACCCCTTTCTGCAGGCATAAGCGCAGGGATGCCCATGACTGCCTGTTGTCATTGTGATTGATAAAGTAGAGGGAGCATACAACCTCTCCCACTCTAAAAGCACAGTCAGTTTTGCTCTGTTGGACTCGTGGCATTGTTGGGATTTGAATTTGTGATGTCTGGATAATAGGGTGAACATTTTTCTACGGTGCCACTCGGCAGCTTGAAATGTGAGACATTACTTAAAGTTGCTTAAAGTTTTGAGAGTAAAGGCCGCAGAATACTTCATGTGGAGACAATGGTCGGCAGGCAGAGCAATTAGGGGTACAGGCTAAGTGCCATAAGCCGAGCCTGTGTTTGGAACATTCATACATGTTGAGCAACATGCAACTACAGAGAGTATGTGCAGAGAGTTTGCATTTTGTAAGCACATGACTGTGGTTTTGTCTTCAGGCACACACTGTCTTTGCATTAAGAATCCAGAGGGCTTAACTGACATTGGCTTGTGAGTTTTCATTTCACAGAGCAGAGAGAAGAACCAGTATGGTCACCATGTGGCCTCACATGTGGAATGAGTTCATTTGTTATCTAGCTCTGTAATCAGAGTCAAACACACACAGTCGCACAAAGACTGAAACACACACTTGCTATGTCACCATTTCAAACACAATCTGTGTCCAACTTTGTTCACGTCATCTCTTTAGCCACACTTAAACTTAGACCGTTGACATGTTTGAATTTAAATAAGAAAGTAATAACCTTTTTATTTACCATTAGAGATATACAGTCACACAAGTTGTTACTTACAGTCTTCCTTCAGATCTAATGAGGAATCCCAGCTTGTCATACACTAAAGAGAAAACAAACAAAACTGATCAGCAAAGTATACCTGAAGGAGAAAAGAGAAATGCAGAGTAAGTGCAAAAAAGCAGTATTTTTTAACATTCAAAGTGCCTGGGGAAAAACAAAGCAGGAGGATTATGGGACTTCTTTCTCCCAGCAGTGGTTAAGAGGGGAAGGCATGACATGTGAATGCTTAGTTAGTGCACAGCAAGACATGCAACGTCACCATGCTCCAATATCTCTGCACAGCTTCCCACTGAAGCTTTCAGCATTCTTATAAATAGCCAGCTACCCTGAAAACTTCCTGAAAGACAGGAAGTGAATCAGTTTGTTTTAGAAAAACAATGACATGAGAATGTAAGCTCAGAACAAACAAGCATTAATCCAACTGCTGTGTACCAGCAGCTTAAACTGGACCCAAGAGTTATACATTTTCTCCATGAACAATAAATGTATATAATAAATTAAAGCTTAACAGGGACGAATTTCTTAAAGTTAAAGTCAACATGAACCAGGAAAACATTTCACCAAAAAATGTAGAAATTATAGGCTACTTGGTGCCACTGCGCGCGCACACACAAAAATGTTTACAGAAAGTTATCAGAGCATAACAAAAGCTCAGTGCATTTGGGATATATACACCCTCTCTGAGTGGTAATTCAACACTGATGTTTTACTGTGAGGAAAATAATGTAAACCTTTTGACAATTCGTATTTAAATATTACAAATCATTTTAAATACAAAAGTGCTTTTGTATGTGACCTTGACCTTCTTTATTATTGTCGTTGTCTTAATAATAATAATAATAATAATATTAATAATAATAATAATAATATCATCAGCAGCAGCATGACAGAATGATATTAAAGTTCCAGTCCACTAATACGTTTGTATAAGCAGCGTGCTGTGTCCAGCAGTGCCGATAAGTAGTATAAGAGCACTGCGACATTTCACTGTTTGGATGCCCCCTTTTGTCTACGTTCACTACAAGCCATGTGACATTGAAGAATTTGAAGAGCTTCTAAAAATCTAAGGGCAGGGCAACACGCATCACTCAGTCCAGGTGTGACTCATGTGGGAACCATTTTGGCTGATGGAGTAAAAATAAACAAAATACTTGGTCATACTGCTTCTGATATACCGGTTACCTGATATAAATTTTTCTGTGTACAACTGTTATGTAAAATCAAGATCACACTCATGATTATGCTCAAGTAGCATATATTCTTAGAATCCCAACGTGTAACACCCCAAAATAATCCCCAAGCACAATTTCTTTAGCACAAAACCAGCTAATGTAAACGGTGAAAACGATTAGTATTTGCCAAACGGTGGTATAACAGGAATAAAACCCTACAAGACATGAATTGCTTTACACAGAAAAGAGAGACAAAAGCATATGAGACAGGGGAGAAGAAGGGGAGAAAACATGACCATAAGACAGTAAAAGACAGAATAAGAAAGTAAAAAAAAGACAAACATTTATGAGCTGCATACTGCTATATACAAAGCAATTCTGTAATATACAATGGAATACATATGCAATAATAATAATAATAATCCATAACCATAATAGCAATAATAAAAATTCTACAAGGTGTCCCAAAAGTCACCATACATAAAGAAAATGGGAAATTGTAGCTAAATATAACTTTCTTTACAAAATATTAATTACAAAACATTCACAAATATATACAAATATAATATAAAATATAATACAAGTTTTCCTATGGATATAGCCTTTAGGGACACCCTGCATTATAACAGTTTATACTTCACATTTCAAAACCCTAAAGCACATGAAAAACCCAAAATAATGTTTAGAAAGCGTATATAATAAGCACATGCAACCCCAAGTGTAAGCAGCTGGACAGGAGGGGAAGAAAAAGAGGCAAGGGCAAGGCTGCTGCTGGCGTTGAGAGGTTTGAGCCATTTAGCGTCTGCGCACCGTGATTGCTATGAACTCAGAACTAGAGCAGGATTTGTCTCACTGTGCTTCTGTCAGTCATCTAGTGAATGAGTGGCAGCTGTGAAAATCAGTAGCTATGCCACTGTCCTCTCTCCATGTAGAAGAGAAACAAAGCTGGCCCAAAAAACATGCCAGCCAATGTCATTCTATATAAACATGCACTGCTAAAAAACTGCACTATGCAGAGGTGGAGTGGGGACTTTGACAAATCAAATGTGCATAGGCAAAGCATTAAACAAACGGGCTAAACATTGTAAACTAAACTTCAGTAAATAAATAAATAAATAAAAGCACACAATTTCAGATTTGGAACTATGAGACAAATCCTTCAGAGCAGACAAAGTATGCAAGATGACCTGTAAAAATGGTAGTTTATTAATAAATCATTAAAGAATGGTCAGAACTGGGACAGAAGCACTGTAAGCAGCTTTGTAACCAGGCGAGCAGAGCTTGTGTTTCTGGCAGTTTAATGTGTCACAGTGTTCGGGGGGTTGTTAACTTTTTTTTTTAATCCAAAACAGTAATATGACTGGGCCCAAAAGTCAGAATTCATAATAAATGCTTTTAATCTCAGCTTTGTTAAACAAAAGCTATTATCTCACTTTTTCACAACATCAGTCCAAATCCAATTTATCTGCATGTCTGAGCGGAATCTGATCTCCCTGATCGACTGGCCGCATTATATATCGCAAGTTATCACATCTGATCTGTGTGTCTAACGGTCAAGCCTCATTCTTCGTCTCATCAACATTGGTTGCTATAGTAATAAGACTGCGGATTTAAGTAGTGGAAGTAGTAATGAAAATATAATATCTGTTTATATATTTAACACTTTCATTTAGTCTTTCAATTTTGAATCACTGTCTGTGTGTGTGAAGCACTGCACTACACCCGAAAGCAGAAGTAGTTGACATAAACAGAATGGAAGGTAATGAAACGGGCATGCTTACTGTCAACAGGGTGAAGTGGAGCGAGTCAGAGACGATTTATTTTTTGCAGCCACTGCTGCCACTAACACTTTCCAGCAAGGTGTGTGCTCCATGAGATGCAAATGTGACCATTACGTGATGAAAGTCAAAAGGATTAAGCAAAAAAAATAATAGAATTCTAAACCACATATACAAATGGGACTTGAACTGGATTTGTAATAATAGTATGTCAGGCTGTTCAGACCTGCTATATATGATTGGATTCGAGTTGGATGTGCAGATAAATTGGATTTGAGCTGACAGGATAAACATAGCCTTCAACATGATTCCCCAAACAATGGGTTCTTTTGTCATGTTAGACCACAGGAAACACTATGTATTAGGAGTGCATATGTTACAGTCTAGATTGGGAGATGTGCTCAAAACCGGGGGTAAAATATCTATAAAATGGGTGCTCATAGTTTTTGACATACAGTACTGTGCAAAAGTCCTTATCTATCTATCTATCTATCTACCCATCTATTGCACATGTCATAAATGTTTATTTTATGGCTCTGCATTGTGTAGTCTGTACAACAACCAAACAAATGGGCTTTGAATAAAAAAGAAAAGCAGTAGATTCCCCAAGCTAATTTCTAGCTAATTTCCTTACTAAACTACAAAAACCTGAAACTACTGGGGTTTTTTTTTAACTAAAGGGGTTTCACACCAAAAAACAACTTTTTTTATTATTGTTTACTGATCTTCATATTGTTATGTTATTTTTTGTTTTATAGCATTTCCTTGCATGTGCCAGTGGTTTTGCACAGTACTGCATATATACAATATATAAAATTTGTCATATGACCCGGTGAGTCTATTTGAATGAGTAATAAACATCAAACAGCCTGGTTTGATCAACATGAGGACTTGCATGCTTCTGCTCTGACTGAATACTTGATGCATTAAACAGAATATTAGCTAATTCATTTGCTTGGACAGAATTTGGCTTAGTGTTGATGTGTGTACACAGGTGCTCCATGTCACTTATACCAGTGACACCAAGCTTGCTACAGAATTCAGCACACCTGCAACTCCAGGTAGTTAGTAACTCCAGGTAGCTTTCTGATCAACTGTTTAAACTGTTTTAAATTCTGTATCTCTAAACAAAAGAGTGGTGATGACAGTGTTACCGTGATCAACAGTATTTGTTATCATGGAGTTGTCCAATACCACCATTATGTTCCATTAAAGAGGAGGCTGCATAGGTAGGCAACATATTTGGGAATCACCTCGGAAAAGGAATTCCACCATCTTTAATAATTTATTTGATATTTTGGCCTGCAATGCCTATACCCAGCCAATCACATAATTCAGTTCAGTGTTTATAAGTCAGATAGAACTGATTCTCCATTTTTCCATTTACAAATCTAATGTACGCTCTTTTGTTTAACAGCTGCTTCTCTCTTCTCTTCTCTTCTCATTAACACTTATATGTGCTGGCGAGCTAAAGTAGCACAACCTGACAGAAAACATATCGTTTCCTCTGAACTCTAAAAGCAAACACTATCTAAAAACTGGGATGTGGTCTTATTGAAAAAGAGAAGCAGGCAAAATGTCAAGATTTCCCAGTAATGATGCAGAATGAGCGTATCCAGGTGGAAGCCATGCTGATCCCACATTTCAGAGACATCAAACCAGGCTAGATATGATGTGCAGTTAAGCTAATCCCCCTACCACTGAGACTTCATTTAGCCGAAAGCTCTTGAAGAAATCAGAGTACCTATACCTGAGGCTACTATCCGTCCCAGGGAAGATGACATGGCCACGTCCACCTCTGAAATACATAAATGCATGTTAAGTTCAATCCCAGCAACAGACATACAGTGAGACCTGGGCTTTGTGCAGGAAAATGTTAACACATACTACCATCACCATTCCCAGGTGGAAGTTGCCGGAGATCCCCTGCTGAGCTGCTCCGTCCTAATGTTACAGAAACTGTTCCACTGGCTGAAATGATTCCCCGCATCACTTACACATGCTTACCTGTCCAGATACTCAGTGCTTTTGCTGGGGTGCTATGAAGCTCTACTCAGGAATTAAAGAACCTTGAAATGTTAAGCATGGAAAAGGAGTCCAGGAAGTGTCTATAACCAGGTTAGGTTTTAAGGAGGATTGTTGTTTTACATATAATTTGTAGGAAATCCAATAATTATGAAACTTTGTGTGTTTGAAAGAAAAAAATGCATTATTTAAGGAAACAGTTTATGTTACAAATGTTCAACATCCCCACATGTGTAAGCTGAGACACTGCTCTGTGCATTTGTTAGTCATTTTAAATATTTACAGTTGCTCGCTTTCACAAAGAGGCCCAACAATTCTGCAGTTGACTGTCTGGACATGTCTTTGAGAATCATGATATGGTATTTTGCCCAGCACGGTACGAAATCCTTTAAAATAAAGGCGTTATAAGCTGCACTCAACTTTTATTGAAGTGCAGTGATGATTTTGCGATAATAATGCCATAGTGTCATAGTTTCACACCAATACCAACGAAGTGTAGCATTTTCATAACACATACATGTTAGGTTTAAAACCAGCAAATGGGGAAAATAAAATCAAGCAGAAAAGAAGGCAGGCCTTCAGACCCATGCCAAATCATGTGACTAGAACTAATTTGTTCAGTGAAAAACTATATTGGCTACTAATTAGAACACATTTCACTTTATAATGAACACTAAATCTTAATCAAAATACAATATTTTCATGGCAAGACAATTGTCTACATTGGACCAGAGGAAGACAGAGTGTTTGCTTTTCATAGCAGCTTAATGAGCTCATGAGTTCTGATCCATCACTCGTGTTCTACCTGCTAACCCCTGGCATACTTTCATAGCAGCTCTGTGAAGAGGGCTGGACAAGACTGCTTTCCACTGCGTGCCTTAGTAACAAGCTTCACAATAGACCTAAATAATCTCTCCACAACCCTCACCTCTCAGTAACCTGGAGTGACTATAAACCTGTCAAGCCTTTACAGTGATTATGACAATGCAGCCAGGAATACACACTGACAGTTAGAAAGATACAAACTCTCCAAGCAAGGCCAAAAACCTGCTGAACAAAATCCAAAAGGCCAAATGAAAGCATGATTCAGTGAAAGGAACAATGTTTTCACCTCATGAGAGAGTCCAGAGATTCTCCACAACAACGTTTTAGGTCTGGATTCAGGGGCCTGGATTTTGGAAAGCTCCACTAAGGGGCTGTTTATTAGAAAGCTGGCTCTAAGAGACCTGGTTTAAGAAGCTTGAGTCCAAACCTCACTTTCAGCTCAAGAGGCCAAGCTCTCTTTCAGAGGCCCAGATTATGGGGTCTGGCTTTTCTGTGGCCTCAAATTAAGTAACGGTATTTCAATCTTATTTTAGAGACCTGGCTTCCTGTTGTTAAGTTAATGTTAGTTGAATAGTGACCATTTAACTTGTGCAAGTACCTTGACATCACTAGGTTTTTGGAAACCCCAGACATCACTAGGTTTTTGGAAACCCCAGACATCACTAGGTTTTTGGCTCCAGACTTCTTTTTTTTTGACTGAGGACCATCATTAGCTTTTTGTTGGTGGTAGAGGGTATGTTAAGAGACTTTGAAGAAGCCTTACTACAGTTTTAGCTTTGAGAGGTCCAGGCTTTGGAGGCTTAAAAGGTCAGGTCGAGCTTTCCTTTGGAGGCCTGTCTGGGTCTCTTCAGGTGGCCGGGTACTAAAGGTCATAAACTTGCATTCACAGCATTTAGCAAACAGTCTTATTCAGAGCGTTTTACATTCATCTCCTTTATACAACGGAGCGGTTGAAGGTTTAGGGCCGAGATCCAGGGCTGAGTGGTGGCAGTCTTCTTTTTTTTTTTTTTTTTTTTTGGATTTTTCCCCTAATTTAGTCGTCTCTAATTCCTACCCATCAGTGCTTTTTCCCCCTTGTCACGCGACGAACCGCCAGCCCGGGAGAGCGAAGCCATCGCGTGCATCCTCTGGTACATGTGACGCATGCCGCGTCCCGAACTGCTGCTCATGCATGGGGGTGGGCCCAGAGGAAAGCGCCCCCGCCCTCCTCTTGTATACATGAGCTCACAGACACCCGTGATTGGACAGTGTCGCGCTGATTGACATGGGGGGAGAACGTATGCTGCCCCTCCCACCCTGAGAGCATGACCAATCTTGCTCTCTGAGCCCCCGGCTATGGGCAGCTACAGCATTCAGTTTTTTTTTAAACTCTCATCTCAACTCTACTCAATTCAATAAGGAAAACGTGAAAAAATCCTGTTGCTGGGTTACATTTATAAGAGCGCAAATCCGAGAAAAGATTATTTCAAATTGGTTTTAATAAGTTGCAGAAGGCCAAGAGTGAGCTTCATAACAAGTCCAAACTGAGGAGGAGTGAGGTTCTGAGACTATCAATTATCATACCGTGAATTGCTCAGACTGCTCCGGCCCTAGCATGCCTGATTTCTCCTCTCTCCCAAATAACTTCAAGATCAGGACAGAGGTTAACACACGGCAATCTGTGAGCATTTTGTGCTCCGTTTTCATATTGATAGGAAGCTGGCAGCAGTTCCAATGCCCAGAGGCTGCGAATGCCACAACACAATGCCAACAAACATTACAGATCTAATTGCAGCCTTACGCTGATCGATGAGCCTCACTTACAGCAATCACTTCCAGCTTTACTGCAAGCACCTTTTAGAAGGGTTTGATTTGAAATCGAGCAGAAAAAACTGATTGATCATGTTACGCAACAGCTCTCAAACAATGCAAATAAAAGGATTCTTCAAGCCCAGCGATACAAGATCAGTTGCTGGTTCCATCACTTAACAGTACATTTGAGACCATGGCACCTTCAGCTCTCCAGTACTCATACTGCAAGTGCTGACATTAGATTATCATTGTATTAAGACGTGTCTTTCTCGCATTATTATTCCTTACTCCAACATTCAGGAATCATTTCCAGCTTTAAGAAATGCACCTTCTCATGCTGTAGAGGCTGCCAGTGCTGCCTACAATTATTCTGCACCTGTTGCTGTGCTTTCTGCACCATTCACAGTGATTCTGTTCCCAGCAATTGATCAGAAGTATGACTTCAAAAGCCGGTTCTGCCAGTCAGCACTGCCTGGCCCCAGAGCCAGACGCTTAACCTTCGACTGCACAGCTGTGCTCTGCACCCTGGTACAGTTTTCCCTTGGTTTGAATAAATGCTTCTGACAAACAAATGAATATAAATCTAAACTAAATGCATCACATTTTCAGCACTTGCCACAGCCCTGTACTTGGAATGGATACCACTGAATCTTAGAAACGCAATAAATACATCTGTTCACATTAATGAATTTATTTTGCAGCTGCATATGATTAAGGATCAGTTCAGCCAAAATAAACCCAATTTCCCCTAATCGCACATATGAGTTTGTGATCTGCCAAGTAATATAATTTGTACATAAATATGTTTTCATAAAATATCAGGATGAATCTGCAGCAAAGTTGTATTTAAACGGAATCAATAGATCCGTTCTCATTAATGAATTTATTTTGCAGCTGCACATGATTAAGGATCAGTTCAGCAAAAATAAATCCAATTTCCCCTAATCGTACATGAGTTTGTGATCTGCCAAGTAATACCATTTGTACATAAATATGTCTTCATAAAAATATCAGGACAAATCTGTAGTAAAATTGTATTCGATTTAATTTGAATTGTTCTGTTACAGTAAAAATGCGGTTAGTTATGAAAGAGTAAATGATGTATTATATTTCTAAACTGACATGTAAATGCATAAAACGGCACTGACGTTTATTAAAGGCCATTCATACTAAGTAGTATACCAAGAACCTTTGGCAACAACTCGTGATGTTTGGCTCTGTATGTCTACCCTTTATACTGCACATACTCCATAATTGATGTGTTTTAATGAATGGCGTGATGGCCATAACTCTAGACGCCAAAATATCAAAAGAGGATCAGTTCGGGGTTATGAGAAAGGCTTCAGTAACAGTGGCTGTGCTCCCTCCTCTGGACAGTTCCAGTTAACCTTTCATGGACCACTTTTCCAATTCCCAAATTTGGGAACATCTTAGAAATGACTAAAGAGTAGCAGGTTGCACGCCAGCTCTATCCAGCATCACACATGCATTACACAACTGTATATTTAATAAGTTAATATAATTTACTTCGGCAACAAAGTAGTAAGTGTATTTTTCTGTTGAGGATTATAGATTTCTTTTACCTCACAATATTAATTGAATCCATAATATTTTCTTCTGCTTCATTAAAAAAATGCTGTCAATTCAAGTCATTTCATTTACCTTTCACAAAGCCAGAATGTGGCAGTGTCCCGGTGTGGCGATTCCATCATTTTTGCCAGGGTTTTTTACTTTGTAACATTTTACTTTGTTCCAGAGTGCTATCTGTGTCCTGCTGTTTCTGAGCTAAAGGGCATGCGTATATTTTATAAAGGTGCTTTAGTATGGCTCAGGGTGAAATTTCTAACAATGCACATAATTAAACATGTAATGTAGTAATAGGTAATTATGTAAACAAATACTGCAACCTATTTTGTGTATGGCAAGCAGCTTTTGTTTCTCAGTTTAACGATGCACCTGCTGGAAAACACGATTCTTACAAGCTGAAATGTGGACCTGTCTGACCATCCATCCACCCATCCATCCATCCATCTTCTTCCGCTTATCCGGGGCCGGGTCGCGGGGGAATCAGTCTAAGCAGAGATGCCCAGACTTCCCTCTCCCCTGACACCTCAGCCAGCTCCCCAGGAGGAATCCCGAGGCGTTCCCAGGCCAGCCGAGAGACATAGTCCCTTCAGCGTGTCCTGGGTCTTCCCCGAGGTCTCCTCCCAGTGGAGCTTGCCTGGAATACCTCCCCCGGAAGACGCCCAGGGGGCATCCGAGCCACCTCAACTCGTTCCTCTCGATGTAGAGGAGCAGCGGCTCTACTCCGAGCTCCTCCCGAGTGACTGAGGTACTCACCCTATCTCTAAGGGAGCGCCCAGCCACCCTACGGAGGAAACTCATTTCCGCAGCTTGTATCCACAATCTTGTCCTTTCGGTCATTACCCACAGCTCATGACCATAGGTCTGACCCCAGGACACATTTCCACATTTCCTGAGTTATGTGATTTTTGTCAATTCAGTTAGTAGTACTTTTTACAAACATAGGTTATGTTTGGATATGACATGTCACTCCTGACTGCTCTCTCATTTGCTGCCAGGCAGCCATATTTTCAGTCCAACCTACTGTATATACTGTATGAGCTTGTGAACAGCAAATTCCAGCTTGAATTAGCAAAAATAAGCAGTATCTGAATTTTTCTTGATGGAATGGGCAGAGCCTGGATTTAAGGCTATTTTAAATAATCTCCGCTCATATCAGCTCGCTTTGGGAAAATGTCTACAACTTTTGGAGTAGTATACATTAATGAATGGGGGAACTTCTTTTTTTATTCCTTACAATAAACAATGCAAGACATTTGTGCATTTGTCTGCATAAATCGAAATAAATTAAAAATGGTTATGAACAGAGGTTTAATATGGTAAACGAAGTGTACGAGATGTTCACCATGTCTTAAGTGTAAACAAACACATTTATAAATTCTCACAAAAATGTTGATTGAATGAACAAAGAGTCTGACCTGGGGACTTTGAACATGATAGACAGAACCAGAATAAGCTACATAGCAGAAATAGAGCTCCAAAGTCAGCTAAAATGCCCAGTTTCTTAAAGCCAAATGTCTCTGTAGATCACAGATGCATCGGAATGCTGCTGTTCGAAAGCTAAATATAAAAAAAGAGTTCTTTATAATCATTATAAAGTGGTCACATAACTGTATGTTATGTTTATCTCAATTTTTCTCTCACATTACTGTTTATTTCGATTTTTAGGCTGAACAGCAATACACAATATATTGTCACAGTATAGTTCAGTTAAGGGAAGGTGTGTGTGTCAGCGCAATTTTATCGATTCTGCTTATCAAGTCCTGGTCTTAAGGAATCTTGGTTCCAAGTTCAACATTTTTTTGGACAGAAATAGAAACAATAGAAAAAGGACAAACGGCCACTTTATAGACGCTTCGTTGTATTTTGCCTGCTTCTTCCCTTGGACAAATTATGCAGGTGTTGCATTTTGCTGTGTCCTTATCTTTTTTAGTGAAGCTAAGCCAAACTTTTGTTTGTTGTGGTCAGCCATCCAGGATGTAAACAAAAAGTGTCTCTTCTCACACGCTTTGCTGACTTACTGTGTAACAAATGACATGAGATTAGGTGTGCAGGTCCTGGCAGAGACGTGCAAATTGTAAGGAATGTAAATCACTCAGGAGCACGACAAAAAAAATGCAAAAAGTTCTAAATACCCAACCACTATTGCATTAAAAAATAATTATATTCTTGCTTGCTTATTGTAAAATCTATATATTAAGTCTATGGGTTGCACAGATTAGGACTTCTGGTATTCAAACAGTGCAACTGCATGACATGTAGGCTATATTTAATAGAATGCTGACATGTGACCATGCTGCACATTGTTACACCCCTGTTATTGACTGCTGGCATGCTAGAAGTTTAAATGACTCAGCCAGGTTTAAATGCAAAAACATCATCTTTTCAATGCGTCCACGTTACCCGATACTGCATGTGTGGACTAACACTAGTGATTTGTTCTGTGGTATAGTTTTAAAAGTTCACTGATTGCATTTATACAGTCTGTTTTTAATGACGTTTTATAAAAGGGATAGTTTCTTGGTAACACCTGTTAGTGAAATCCTGAATATAACCACATGTGCCTGCGTTAAAGGAAACCTATTAGACCTATTATCCTTGAGTTAACACAGATCCCTGGGATCTTAATGAAATGTTGGTGACATTCTTTGGTCTGTAACATACTACTACTACTACTACTACTGTCTTTTCACCCTGTCTAAAACTGCTATTTCCAAATGCTCAGTTTCAGTTGCCTTAAATGTAGGGTTTTCCTATTTGCATATTAAACATATGCCACAGTGGCCAAAGGGAGTGAGGTCAACGCTTAGACCGATGTGTCTACCATGTACACGTGACAAGACTGCCCTTTGTTCTGGATGTCATAATGTTTCGATTTCTCAACTTGAATTTATGGAGTCATTTTTATATTCAAGGGTTTATCATCTATAAAAAAAAAATATCTCCAGTTTTATTTTCATAGTTAGGCTATAAATGCTGCTAGACAATCGAGGAGTGCATTTAAGCTTCGTGAACTGAATTCCTCATATTCAAAGTAGACAAATGTTGTTTGCTTTGTGTCCCTTAAGACTACCCTTTCTTTTGACTTATCCTTGACCTTTTACAAGTCACTGTAACCCAGAACAATGACCTGTGTCCTGTAAAGCATGCGTCTAGAAAGGGTTGAGCTTTTACAACCATTTATTATGTGAAGAAAATGCTCACTAATACACTAATCACAAGGCTGACAAGTGAGTTGTGGCTGTTTAAAATGGCACCACACCCAAGAAGACGGATTTCCTAATGAACATCCAGTGTAGAACCTTAATATTGATCAGTCAGCTGATACATTAAATAGGTGATAATATATAGAACAAAATACAAAAAAAATGGTAATGGAAAAAAAGAGAGAGAGAGAGATGTACTAACGTGGTCTTTGGCCCCAAGTGCGAATGTGCAGCCTCCCAGTTGAGTAGTACAGGAAGCCTACCACCAACATGGGACACAGCACCAGTATCACATTCCTCTTGGGCTTCATTGCTCTTATCTCGCACTCGCCATCTTCATAAAGTCACCTGACAGTGGAACACACACACACACACACACACACACACACACACAATATCACATCTATATAACCATGTTGTTTTGTCAGGTTGCTGTTGAGGAAGGAAATAAGTACAGTGCACTACAAAATGCACTGCAAAGAAATCAGATAGGAAGATACAGACCTACGCAGAAAGAAACGCCCTTAAGCGCGAGTTGTGTTTCTAGGAGATAAAAGTAGCAACTTTTCTTCTCAGAAGTAGCAACCACAGTGTAGTGAAATGCTCCCGGAAATTCATGTTTTGAAATTTGCAAAAAAGAAAAGGGCCAACAACTATGAGAAATCTGATTTAGGATAAAAGTGAGACACTACCACAAATATTTCATCAAAACAAGTGTTTATTGGCCTTTAAAAAAAACCTCTGGGATATTTTCCTTATTAAAAACTGTGTCTCTCAGTGGAACTGTAATGGTCTCCTTTAAAATGTTTAAATGCTAGAATTTTGCTTCTGGTTGAGATGTGTACAAAAGACAAACATATTTCAGTTCAGAAAAAAGGATCTCAACATTATATATTAATAAATCTGCAAATTTCCCAGTGTGAATGCTTTCCCAGACCACCAGAAATTATTCAGATATGTTCATTCTTCAGTGTGTCGCAAAGTGTTTCAGAGTTTGTATATAATCTATGTCTGTATATGAGCATGTCAAGCGATGTGTATACACTCCTGATCGAAATCTTAAGACCAGCTAAAAAAATGGAAGAATTTACATTTTGCACCACTGGATCTTGAGAAGGTTCTAAGCAGAGCTTCACAATG
>JAOTRJ010000019.1:14560268-14578456 GCA_028564905.1 Leptodoras praelongus
CTTTACTTTCATCGGAAAAGAGGACCTTGGACCACTGGCCAACAGTCCAGCCCTTCTTCTCCTTGGCCCAGTTGAGATGCTTCTGACATTGGCTCAGGTTCAGAAGTGGCTTGAGCCAAGGAACCCGACAGTTGTAGCCCATCTCCCGGATGTCTCTGAACGTGGTGGTTTTTGAAGCTGTGACTCCTGCCTCATTCCACTCTTTCTGGATCTCCGTCAGATTCTTGAATCTTCTCTTTTTTATAATCCACTGAAGCCCACGGTCATCTCTTTTGCTGGTGCTTCTCCTACCACTAGACTTTCCATTGATATGCTTGGACACAGCCCTCTGTAAACAGCCAGCCTCCGTAGCTATGAACTTTTGTGGCTTACCCATCCTATTGAGGGTATCAGTGATGGTCTTCTGGACAGTGGTTATGTCTGCAGTCCTCCCCATATTCAAACATTCGTACCCTGCGACATTTGGGCTGATTTCTCCACAGTATTCAAAAACATTTTTTTAAATCCTGTTTTTGTGGGTTTTATGAGCTGGAAGCCCAAATTATGTAAAAATAAACACTTGAAATCGTTTAAATTGTGGGCCCTGAATCTATCATCTATGAAAGTTTAACTTTGTGAATGGAATTACTCAAATGAATCAACATTTCCAGGATATTCTAAGTTTTTGGAATGAGTCTGTATGTTCATTTTACACAAAACACTGGCAACTTATTTGGACACCAGGCCTCATTCTGCACAAGATACAACAGAGTGGCTAGACCCGGCTGCCTGCAGTCCAGCTCTGTCTCCTATTGAGAAATGTATGGAGCATCATGAAGAGGAGAATCAGACAACAGAGACTAAATCAAGTCTTGTACACAGCCAAAATGGGCAGAAGTTCCACCTGCAATACTGCTACAATTAGTCTGCAATTCCCAAATGATTAAAGGGTATTTAAAAAAACAGTGCTAAACCTGCCTCTGACCCAATTAAAAAATGTATGTTTATATTTACCAAATAGAATGAAGTTCGTCATTGAAAACAGTAAGCTATATCTATATTAGAGCCAATTTTAATATAAAATAAAGGCAACGGGAGTGAGTACACACACACACACACACACACACACACACAAAGCAGCTTTTACATGATCATAGCATTTACTATGAATAATAAAGTCAGAGTAATTAAATAATTAGATTATTGCCCTGAAGCCGTTTGTTGATATGACCATTAACAGCCACAAGGCACAAACTGAAACTGTCAATAAGAGACACAAACAAGAGAAGTTCAATCAGCCAGCAGCAGCAAAGGTTTACCGTTTACCTTGTATCCTTCTTCCCTGGAAAAACACACACCCTGGAGATGGCGATGCCGTGAAAGCCACACCGTCATCCTGTCCTTTAACGCTCACAATTCGCCTGAACAGGCGGGGAACTCCATTTTCCTGTGTAAGTGCTCACGCGCAGAAGGCAGAGCATGCCCTAACAAACACACTGCCTCAGCCCGAACCGTGCGTGGTAGTGGGCATGCGTTAACGCAGCGCGCATGCGCAGTGTGTGTCCTGCTCAGGAACGTGAAAAAAAAACGTTACAGGGAAAGGTTACAGACATCTTCTCTTTCTACACCAAAGCCGTGCTGTGTATCGCGTTTCACACAACCCGCTGACGCTTTAAACAGCAGCTTGACAAAATAAAGTCACCTTTATTATGAGTATTCAAGTATAAACATGCACTGTGTGGCCGAAAGTATGTGGACACGTGACCATCACACCTGTGCAGTATGTGGGGCTTCACCCCACTGCTGCCACATAGTTGAAAGCACACAATTGTAGGTCTTGTATGTGGCTCCATGTACAAATTCAAGGCCACGAAGGCAAGCTTGCCAATCTGGAGTGGCCTGCACAGAGCCCTGATCCCAACACTGGAACGCCTCCTCACCCCACATCAGTGCCTCACCTCACTCATGCTCTTATAGCTGAATTGACAAACTCTGTGACATTCTACGAAACGGGGGCCAACATACGACGAGATGCATAAAGCACAACAAAATGTGTGTTTTGCTACCTCTACAGCTCAGATACATTAATACACACTTTAGGGTAAAGCCACCATTGAAACACAACATTCTGTTACGCCAGTGCTTCTTGGTTGGGAGATATGAGCAGTGAATGAAGGAATGACAATGTGGCAGAACGGTATCAGTGCACTTGGCACACATTCTTCCGAAACACATTCCTACAGTTGGGGTTTTGAGGATGAGGAACTCAAAGACAATATCGTACTCATCTCTACTCATCAAAACATTCCCTCTCCAACAGCCTAAGAGCCAACCTTTTATATTATTCAGTTATTATTAAGAGTTTCTTTCATGTCGATTTGTGCAGACAATGTGTTGCAGGTATCACATTCAAAATGAATATTTGCAAAAAACAATTAAGTTTATTTGTTTGAACATTAAATATTTTGTCTTTGTAGCACATTCAGTTGAATATGGGTTGAAAAGGAGTTTCAGGAGCAAATCATCGTATTCTGGTTTTATTAATGTTTTACACAGCATCCCAACTTCATTGGAATTGGGGTTCTATTATTTTATGAATCATTTGGAAAAGTAGTAACATTTTAGTCATGTTACTGAGCCACAAGTGGTTTTGTTGTAAGTTGCTACTTTGGCCAGATTAAAAGCAGAATATTTAAGGATGATTAAACAAATTGCTTGTAACGCATACACAATCATTTAAAATACACTGCTCAAAAAAATAAAGGGAACACTTAAACAACATAATGTAACTCCAAGTCAACCACACTTCTGTGAAATCAACCTGTCCAGTTAGGAAGCAACAATGATTGTGAATCAATTTCACTTGCTTCCACTTCAAGAAGGTTTGCTGTGTCTGTCAGCGTAGTGTCCAGAGCATGGAGCAGATACCAGGAGACAGGCCAGTACACCAGGAGACATGGAGGGGGCCGTAGGAGGGCAACAACCCAGCAGCAGGACTGCTACCTCCTCCTTTGTGCAAGAAGGAACAAGAGGAGCAGTGCAAGAGCCCTGCAAAATGACCTCCAGCAGGCCACTAATATCCATGTTTCTGCTCAAACAGTCAGAAACAGACACCATGAGGACCCGATGTCCACAAGCGAAGCTTGTGCTTACAGCCCAACACTGTGCAGGGAGATTGGCACTTGCCAGAGATCATCAAGATTGGCCGATTCGCCATTAGCGCCCTGTGCTCTTCACGGATTAGAGCAGGTTGACATTGAGCACATGTGACAGACGTGACAGAGTCTGGAAACGCCGTGGAGAACGTTCTGCTGCCTGCAACATCCTCCAGCATGACCGGTTTGGCAATGGGTCAGTAATGGTGTGAAGAGGCATTTCTTTGGAGGGCCATACAGACCTCCATGTGCTAGCCAGAGGTACCCTGACTGCCATTAGGTACTGGGATGAGATCCTCAGACCCATTGTGTGACCATATGCTGGTGCAGTGGGCTCTGGGTGTCTTCTGATGCATGACAATGCTAGGCCTCTTGTGGCTGAAGTGTGTCAGCAGTTCCTGCATGATGAAGGCATTGATGCTATGGACTGGCCTGCCCTTTCCCCAGACCTGAATCCGATCGAGCACATCTGGGACATCGTGTCTCATTCCATCCACCAACGCCTCGTTGCACCACAGACTGTCCAGGAGTTGACTGATGCTTTAATCCAGGTCTGGGAGGAGATTCCTCAGGAGAACATCCGCCGCCTCATCAGGAGCATGCCCAGGTGTTGTGGGGAGGTCATACAGGCATGTGGAGGCCACACACACTACTGAGCCTCATTTGAACTTGTCTTGAGGAATTTCCACTGAAGTTGGATCAGCCTGTCATTTGATTTTCCACTTTGATTTTGAGTATGATTCCAAATCCAGACCACCGTGGGATAATAATTTTGATATACATTGATCATTTTTATGTTATTTTGTTCTCAACGCATTTCACTATGCAATAAATAAAGATTTTCAACTGGAATATTTTATTCATTGAGATCGAGGATGTGTTGTTTTAGTGTTCCCTTTATTTGTAGAATATATCCATATGAAAAAAAAAATCAAACTGGAACAATATTGGATGCAGGGCTGCTGGAGACAATGCCAGTTAGGCAGGGAAATCCCATCCCATTAGGTCACCAGACAACACACACACTCAGGGGCAATTCTGTACTGCCAATTTGCTTGACTGCATGTCATGTGCAGACACACGGGGAACATGCAAAATCCAAACAAAAAAGTCCTTGGCTTGGCCTTGGAATCAAACCTGGATGCTTCTTGCTGTGAGGCTGCAGTGCGAGTCACAGTGCCACCATCTCTCCCTGAGGTGCAGCAAGTAATTCTGTTAGCTGTTGATCTTTAACAGTTTTAACAGTGTAAGAAACCATACTAGTGGGTCTTTTGGTTTGAGCCAAGTGTATTATTTAGACATGCAGTTTGATTTTGCAAGTTATGCTAACCTGGTGCCTACAGGCTTCCTTTACTTGTTAGCTACGTTAGACTTGTCTTTCTAGTATAAAATGTTACTGGAAAATAAACTACTTTTTAGGTAATATTTGAATTATGCACTGGATATGAAATGAAGGCTCGCAGAAGAGGTGTGTAAACCCACGTAATTTTACTGACACACTGATAATCTTTACAAAAGACAGGAACAGATATAGAGCATTGGTTCTCGGCGTGACTGAGGCTTAAGCTTAAGGAAGCAAGCTGGGAAGATACACTGCCAGTTCATAAAGTCCTTAAATTAATTACATACAATTCTATTTCTCACAGCATATAAACATTAAACACTTATTATAAAACAAAGCAATAAAATAGGCATCTGACTAATAAAAAAACTGTTGTAATAAGTCATTTTTTAAAGTGGTGTTACATGTAGGTCCCTTCCTGCTGAGTGAAAGGGACTTAAATATCCGACAGCCGTTAACTACAGATACACTACACGTCATATCACAGGCTTTAAAAGGCCTTCATGAGTTAGAGGCTGTTCCAGAAACTGGTTTAGAGGAATCAGATTAATAGGAGTACATCTTAGAAGTGCAAAACTAGCATTTTTAAAGCATGGGGATTAGGCATGTTCTGATAGTCTTTAATATTATATATCAGGATAACAGGCACACTATTATCATAGTGGCTAGTTCTGATTATTATTATTATTATTATTAAGTGCTGCCTTCCATCAGTGAAGAAGCTGCCTGGGTAGGCAGTGCTGGCTGGGTAGCATTCTTCCACACAGAATGAATCATGTCCCGTTTCGATCATTAAAATAAGGTCAGCATAAAGGCAGTCCTCTCTGCATGTAGTCATAGAGAGAAGGGAATCCCACAATTCTGTTCACTGGATCATATACCACACTGTCACTCAGTCCCCCTGATGCTGTCCTTACAAAATGAGCCCTGAGGATGTTCATCTTGTTCATCAGATGTTCATATCATTAGCTAGGGTACTTAGATTTTGCCATTACAATAATAGCAACTCATTAGTGCCAGCTTATTTAAAACACTGTAAAAACCATGTATTAAATAAGCTGGCATTAATTAGATGCCATTATTGCAATGGCAAAATCTAAGTACCCTAGCTAACAACTAGATACTAGATACTTCTTTCTACAGAATGACGGTGCCAAACTACCAAGCTAGCTGTTTAGTTATTTTTTGTAGCTTTTTTGGAGTCAGTAGCTAGCTATTAGTTTAGCTAAGATATTCCAAAGATAGTCCCCAGATAACTAACCTAATAGGAAGCTAGCTAGTTTTACTTATCCAATTTTTTATGCTAAAACAAAAAAGGCACGATACGACTTCCCAATAGCAGGCGTGATCCAAGCAGTGTATCTCTGGTCGATTTTAGCCAACAGAACACAGTTGACTAGTTTAGCAGGGGGACCATCAGGGCTTCAACAGCAGCTAAAATATCAGCCACCCAAAAGAAAATAATAATAATAATAATAATAATAATAATTAATGCAATAGATCACAATAATATTGTGCATGGTGATGAAGGCTAGACATTTAGCATGATATGTGAACCTTAGGATCAGCTTATGCCTAAAAGGATTATGATTAAGATTGCCAAAGCTGTAAGTAATTAACATAAAGTGTGTGATTGAACAGCAGTGCAAAGCAGATCTTTAAATATATAATCTATCAGAGCTGAGAGGAACGGGAAGGAAATCCGTGGCATTTTGAAAGAACCTCCCAGATGAAAACATTAACCTGCAGAAAGTCTGCACTGTTAGAACTCAGACAGTTACTTTGCAAAGGCTACTTTCAGAAAGCACCATCTAATAAATAGGCTGGTAAAAAAACAAAACAAAATAAACACACAGAACAAGTAGAACAAAACCAAATCTAAATTCATTATGTTGCAAATAATCTACAATATTCAGGAATGCAGCTGTACAATTTGAAAACAGTGTGAATTAAAAAAAAAAGGAGGTGTTCATGTTGATAAAATGGCAATGTTTCCTCCATTCGATAAAAATACATGGGCAAGTGTTAGCACCCTGAACTCAGAGGGAAATAAATTAATGCAAACTGAACAACAGGAGGAAACAATTAGGATCTATATAAAACTAGTACAAACTCTAATGCTTTCTGGCCAAAGTGTATACACAAGTGGCTCAATTTCCAGTACAGATATAAAAACCACATCATGTCTGAAAGGATGTGGTACAGGCCTGTGTATTTGTGTGTATTTTTAAAAAATGCCTTCACTAAAAGCTTTTCAAAGATCAGAGTGATGGCAAAGCTCCTGGAGCGACTAAAACTTTTGTTTTGTTTTTTAAAAAAAGCAGATGTATACAATGTTACACACAGAAGAAACATTCTCACTTCCTGTAGTGAGATGTGTGGGAGCTTTGCTCAGTCACTGCTGGTGTTGTGCAGAGGAAGATACTACTACTGCTGCTGCTGGTTACTCCATGATGGTTCGGTATATGACTGGCTCGATGTAGTCGCCTCTGTATCTGGAGTTAATCACGCGCTGCCTCTTGCTGTCCTGCAGCTTCTTCTCTCCGAAGATGCCATCAAAGCGCATGTCTGATGCCTTCGACTGGGTGACAGCAGGCAAGAAAAAAAACAAGACAAAAAGACAAACGGCACAAAGGTCAGTTTGAGCTTTCAGTTCTGGAAGAGCACACACCAACTGCCACCGACGTTCCACCTCTTCTGATACTTGCCCAACTTCCCTCAGCCACCACGTAAAACTTCCCTACTGAGCAACTGACACTTTCAGGTCTGGGGTTAGCTGTGTGACCATTATCTGTCAGTGAGATAACTTTCCCAGTTTGTAAGCAGTCAATGTGGCCCCACAACTGTCCAAGGGCTTAGACAATACACACAGACCATACAGTACATGTAAGCAGAAAATCACAGTCCAGTTTACATTAAGCATTGTCATAAGCAGGGGTTAAAGTGACCCAGAACAAACCCAAATAGCATTCCAGGACCTTCGATTAATACGTAAATAGATCTGATCGGCAGCTGAATGCCAAGCGAGTTCATTTTCTGTGTGCTGCTTCCATCTAATGTCATCGACATACTCATTCAGCAATTCAGAAAGTAGTGTCCCCCTCCACAGCCCCACCAGTTCATGTTGGTTCATGTGTGAACGTGAAAATCTCGTGGTCGCAGTACCTACAATCAGCCTCACAGCAAAAGTCTACAAACCAATTTTGTCAAATGGACAGGGAGAAGTTTCACATATTCAAGCTCAAAATCATTTCACTAAGCTGTAACATGAACCATGCTGCCTTACTGTGTGGTGGAACTTAAGACTTGTTGAGACTTTAAGTAGCAGGAATACAAAGACAGAAATATAAAATGAGAGAGCACTAAAGAAAGTCTACCCCAGCTCTCTGTGTCCTTCACAGTGAGCCGCTCTTTTATGTGTGTGTATGTGACTGCAGTCACAGATATTTACATGAATCACACACTGAAATTACAGATCATAGTAAAACATAGTAAAAGGGTAATTTCCCTTACAACTGGAGCACTGTAAAGAAGGACATCTTATCTGTGCACACACAGATTGTGATAGTAAAAGTAATCAGACAAAGGTTTACACGCCTATTGTTCTTCTATTTAATCCATTTTTGAAGGATGTAGCCCCTTTTTAGCTCCTACTTTTGGATATTTTCTCAACAATACAAGAGGAATCATGAGTGACGTAGGGTAACCGAGTGATGTAGGGGTAGGGTTATGTGTACGGTGATAATCCAGAGCGCAAAGCGTTAACTACATGAAAAGCTCATCTGCAAAAACTGATAAAAGGACTGTGATTTATTTGGAACATTATTTTCTTTCTAAACTTTAAATATGTTTCGTCACAAAAGCAGTTTCTGCCCATTAGCAAGGCACTGCGTGTTCACATTTCACAGCAGAAAACTTTAAACACCAGGGCTGTTTGTGAACAGACCCGATGAATGCGTCAGCATGCAGTAATGAGCTCAGGATGTCACAATCTGCAACTCAACCGGAGATTGCTTTATGAAAGGGGAATTTAGGGGTAGCTTTGGCTCATGGTCATGGACAAGTTTGAAGCAACTGAAACTGAAAAGTCTGTGGTGTTATTTCTGTCCGGGCATAAAAATGAGAGGAAAGCGAAGACTTACTCACATAACGAAAAAAGCATGGTCTATTGGTCAAGGAAAGTGAGAAAGAAGGCATCTGCGCTGTTTACCGAGGAGTTAACCAAGATAAACAAAGTGCTTTAATCCACTACAGCTAAAGTAAAACAGAATGAAATGTGAAGTTGTCAGTTAACAGTTTTTCAATAGAACGTAATTTTCTAAGCTGCTATATTTTGTTATTTTTACTGAATTAAAATAAACCAATAGCAGTGTGATTGATATTGAGTCTACCTGGAATGCAGTGTAAAGTGTGTAAACAGCAGTTAGATAGTGGGGGGAAAAAATAAGGTAATATGAACACAGACAAATGAACCAACAGTCAAGTCCATGCTTCAGTGAGCTGATACGTAACGGAGGGAATGCAGTGCGATTTTGACATCTAAGCGAAACATAAAAGTCTTCACTAGTATTTCCTTTCAACTTGCTATATTTAGCCATACACCATACAGTGATGACAGAGGCGATTGCTCTAAGACTGCAAAGGAAGCTCAGCTTCCCCTAAAATGTCAAAAAATAAGTGATCAAATATATACTGTTGTGTGTACATGTCATTGACTAAATATGCGCTACAACGCGCTCAACTTTTGATCAGAATCAGCTTCTTATCATCGTAACGACGCGGCTTTCCTCTCACTCATACCCACAGCTTCACAGTGCTTTAAACAGCGTGGACGCTGAGCGTCCACAGAGTTCAATAGCGAAGCAAAGATTGTGGTGAAACGAGACGAGTCATTGGAGAAATGCTGGGCTTTGTCCCGCCCGTCGGACACTCAGCGTCTCTGGGGGTCTATGGGGCAGTGGGCGGGCCTCGGCTCGCCCAGACGTTCAGCTTCTGCATGATGATTGGACGATCTGTCTGAGGCTGAATCCCTTATTGATTGACAGCGAAATGAGCGAATCAGCGATCTGTTGGTGTAAACATCCGTGGGAGTATTTTTTTCATTCTCTGTTGAAACAGAGACTTTCCTAAACCTCTTAGAGGTATTTTCTCAAGTCTTACACGTGCAACACCATGGGCCAAGGCCGTTTAAGCAGCCTAGCTCTGCTTGCCATTGAGAGGACACTAGTCAAGTCCCTGGAAAAGACACCTTGTTGGTACGACAGGGTCACAGATCCGCCACTGAGTGAAGCAATGTAGAGAGAAAATCAAGGAGCTGAAATAGGATTACAACAAATAAAGACCACAACAACCAAAATGAATCAGAGTGCTAATAAATGACACCGCTATAGGTCACTTCACTTATATGTTCCAACTGGCAGAGCAAACACCAACACAAAAAGTCCTTAGGGGTATGTAGGTCTATGTTCCGCAGTGCATAGTTCCTCTCAACAATCCCCTACATGGTCCGAAAGCACCGATCGTCAACTGGTTTACCCTTTTCTGATTGAGTTCTATATATTTAAGCATGCAGTGTGCTGCGTGCGTTCAACCATGCCGTCTGCATTTCAGCTGTACTTCCTACATTCAACTCAAAATTTTAACTCTTAATATTTTTTATCTTCCTCCTTTCGGACACCTCCGTATCTTTTCCCTGATAAGCAAGGAATTTAAGGCCACCAGACTCCTAGACTTGACACAAATCAGACCCCAAGTGCAGGATTAAGACTTGGGAGATGCTAGACCACGATTTAGGAAAGGAGTTGAAACGTGCCCTGTGTATTATACTTCCTTTTTCTTTAATCTTTTTCTTTCACTCTTTGTGTTCATTTCCAGTGTTGTATTCAATTTAAGGTTTGATTAAAAAATGTGTAAAATGTTCACCAATCACTTAAATAATCACTGCAGTGGTAAATCCTCTCCAACACTAGTCATCCCTAGCACTGATGATTCCTTTTAATTGACTTACGTTCAAGTCAGTTCAGATTGAACAAATGTAGTCACTGATGCCTTTCTGATATGTTCATTTAATCATTTATGTTTAGGAACTTAGTAACTGATCTACACTCACTAGATTTTCTTCCGTTATGTTTAGGATTTTAGTACCTGATGTATCCTCTTAAGTTTATTATTATGATTCTGGTCATTCTGTCATCCTGGAAACAACTGGGCCTGGGCCAGCGTCTTTGATGTCTCAATTCTCTGCGTATATAGTCTAGGATCACGGACAGAAACCAAACCTGCATGAATAAGACTAAAGTACATCTGTGGGCCCTCATCTGTGTACAAAGTCAACGAGAACGAGTAAAAGTTCTCCCATCACTCCAGACTCGCCTAGTGGCAAAAGCCATAGGCCAACAACACCGAGCACTAAAACCGCTTCGGAACCTCGCGCTGTAGCGTGTGCCTCGTCACTCGTCACAAGTGACCTTTGAATCTCCTGCCATTGTGTTTCATCACAGAGAGTGAGGAGGTAACACTCGTTCATTCATACGCCCAAATTTGGTGCTTCCTATTTGCTTTCTTTTCTGTGCTCTTTTAATTCAAGTCTAGATTAATTAACTAGTGTACAATCGCTCATAAGACATCCTTTGTTCGGTCTGAGCCACTCCTTAAACTGGCTGTTATTGTGTTAGTTATCATTCTTTTTTCCCTCTTTTTCTCCCTTTCCTTTCTTTTATTCTCATTTCTAGTTAGTTAATACAATTATACTTTTTATTATAATCTGAGTTTGAGTTGTTTTAATCCAGCAACTGAACTTAATCCAGCAAAAAAAGATGAGTTCAGATTTGAGATTGAAATCGTTGATATCAGATGGTTATTGATTAAAAGTAAATGATTTTTATGAATGAATCAGGTGGTTCCCTGCAATTATCTATTATGATTATAATTTTATAGAATTATGATACTTGTTAAAATTATGATATAAATAAATTAATAATAAACGTTATAAACTTAATTTAACTCAAACGTTATTTGTGGACATATGTTCATCTTTGCAGCGCGAAGTTTGTCTAAGATAATGGGGACCCCTTATACTCTGTCTAATACTGGCCGCTCCAAGCGCTCAGTGCCTGTTGCTCAGAGGTGGTATTATTCCAATAAGCTTGCTAGGTACATAATAAGCGGAGTGTTTAACGTTTTCTGTGATAGGCAGCACCTGACATTTATTGATATTTATTTGCAAACAGTAGAAGTGTGAAACAGAGATTATGAAGTGTATAATATCTATACATCAGAAACCTAGACATGGTGTGTGTATGCAAGATGCTGATTTTGTTTTACAGACAAAGACTGTGGAAAAAAGAAGAAGAATGTGTCTCCTTTACTGATTTATGTTGTTTGTTTTTTTGTACTGTTAAATCAGTGGAAATTTTGAGATTTGGAATTTTTGCTGAAACCTTGACAACTGGTGAATATCACTACAAAGAACACACCTATTGTACATCTAATACTGCTGAAAAAAAAGACTATGCAGAATGACAGTGTTGCTGACTCTCAACTGCGTACTACAGGGTTAACCTAAACCTTATAGCCTAAGTCAATTACATCTGTTTGAGACTTTCATCATGAATGTTGTCCTGCCCCACCAACCTCTAGGGTCATTAGCTACTGCTGAAGATGATGGCAGCTGAGATTCATTTCAACATTCTAGCAGTCAATACAACATTAGAAAAGAACTAAAGTCAAATTCAAGAATAAAACGAGAGAAAAATTGAAAGCTCTTTGTAAAAGTCAACTTCGTTTTCATGAACAAGGGAGCAATGTGATATTTTCACTCACATGCTGGTGACCTGGCCACATTCCCTTTTTTTTTGCATTTTAGTAGTGGACTTACTGGTGCCAGAAAACTGTGTGTTATTAAAAAGTGTTCCAAATCATTTTAAGTGGGTCAGGATGTTCAGCTAAATATAATAAGGAACAAGATGGTTCTCTGTTTATCTGAGGAGCATTAGCAGTTCTAGTACATTGTGGGAAATTCCACAGTGCTTACACCTGCGTGTGGTTCACACCAATGATCTTATCCACCATATCTGGTTGTTGTAGGTGCTGACAATGCTACACTAAAATCATTACGGTGGTACTTAAAGCAGACGGTAGGTGTCAACTAGGTCATGTCAATACGTCATTCAGAAGAACAAGGTTAAGTGATATTCATGTGTGGTTTTCCCAGCAGATATGTAGCTCACCAGTCTGGATTTCACCCTTTTGGGTAGTTCTTCATCTAAGGTGTAGACATCATCTCTCTTGGCTGTGAGCTGTGAGCCATCCTCAAACTCCACCTAACCAAGTACAGATGAGTTAGTCTTAGTACTTAGTACAGGTATAAAACCTGATAAAACACAGCTGTCCATTAATCATCTACTGTTCAACAGTGCATGGACTGATTACTTACAGCGTCCTGCACAATTATACATGGCCAAAATGAGCAATAATACACACACTAATTTAAGAACTGCCACTCAAAAAAAAAAAAAACCTAGCTAAGAAATCATTTTCAGTAGAACTACTTTTTAAAATAATAGCATATTCTATCAAAAATAGGACTATTTTAAATAAATAAAAAAATACATTCTTTAATATATATTATTTTTGACTGTGTAAGTATAAGAACTGAAATGTGTAATTTGTTAATTCACTTGAAGCTTTTTGTTAAATAGAAACAAATGTAAAAATTGATGCCTGCAACAACTCGACAAAAATGTTGGGACAGAGGCATGTTTCCCACTAGTTTACATCACCTTTTTTTTATTATATTACTTAATTGTTTGGGAATTGAAGACACTAATTGTTGCTGTTTTACAAGTGAAATTTTTGCCCATTCTTGCTGTATACAAGACTTGAGCTGCTCAACAGTCCGTGGTCACTGTTATCTGATTCTCCTCTTCATGATGTGCCATACAGTACACTTTCAATAGGAGACATTACAGTATCTGCACTGCAGGCAGTACACTCAAGCACATGCTTCTGAACTTTACCAACTACAGTCTGCATCCCTTTCGTTTTAAGTAACCTTTTGTACATGAAGAGCATGAACATTTTCCACAGTGACTGCACAGAAGGAAAAGCACCTGATGCCTAGTCTTAAATATGGATTGTACCAGTTGCTTTGTGGCAGCCCTGCACCAGGACATGCAGCTAAATTACACCGAAATTATCTGTATGATGAAGCATGCATAATACTTTATTAAATCAAATTATTTAGTATCTGTATGACAGTAAAGTATGATTTATACATGTTTTGGCTTACTTGGTACATTTGAATGACATGTGCTGCCACGAACTTTGCTCCATAGATGAGTCCATCTGTCCAACGTACTTGCACCACTTCTCCAATGGGTGGAGGACCCAGCTGGGCACAGTCTCGGCTCTGCGCACATGCAACTTACATTAAAAACAGCAGAGTAACAAATTGTTACTTAAAGGCTTGTACTGCAGCTGATCATGCATGTCTGACATTTGGTCTCACAAATCAGACATGTACCTACAGCTAGTCAGTCTTGTACATTCAATCAATAAACATGGTCAAGAACCACCTACTATCACCTTTCGACAAAGGCACCAGATGTTTGTTTTTATCATGCAACTGTCACTGATTCATTCATTCTCATTAACCCCAAATAAAGATCAGCTGTTTCTATAAGACTTTAACAGCAAAAAGTACAAGTTTGGCATTTGACAAAAGTTAGATGAAAGTTCAAGACTTATCATGGCGGTTCTTCAGTGTCCTGCCTTAACGACAACCATCCTGTCACACACACACCCATTGTCATGAAGTGCTTCGAGAGGCTCATCATCAGGCACATCAAGATCTGCTGACTCATGACTGTGCTGCATTGCACAGCTTAAACTACATCAAGTTTGCAAATGATACAACCGTAACGGACTGGTGTAGAGTCAACAACCTGTGTCTGAATATAGACAAAACTAAAGAGATGGTTGTTCTGAAGAACAGAGAGGGACCACACTCCGCTGAACATTGACAGCTCTTCCATGGAGATCGTCAAGAGCATCATATTCCTTCGTATTCACCTATTGGAGAACCTCTCTTGGTCCCTCAACACCAAGCTCAGCAGCGCCTCTACTTTCTGCGAAGCCTGAGGAAGGCACATCTCCCATCTCCCATTCACACCAAGTTTTACAGAGGGACCATCAAGAGCATTCCGAGTGGCTGCATCACTGCCTGGTTTGGGAATTGCACTGAATCACACCGCAAGACCCTGCAGAGGATCGTGAGGACAGCTGAGAAGATCATCAGTGTCTCTCTTCTCTCCATCATGGACATTTACACATCACACTGCACCCGGAAAGCCACCAACATTGTGGCTAACAGAACACACCCCACATACACACACTCTGTTTACTCCCCTGCCATCTGGGAAGAGGTACTGAAACATTCGGGCCTTCACAACCAGACTATATTGTAATATCTTAGCACAAGCCATCAGACTCCTCAAGAGCCAGTGACTGGATTAAACACAACACACACACACACACCTCAAACATGCTGAACTGGACCAAACTCATACACTCAAATGCAACTGCAACTTTGCATAACTTGTTTACTACTGCTACTTTTTGTTTACATTCACCACTGATCTGCACTTTACTACGATAACCTCATACTACCATATACCTCATTTTGTTTGCACTGTTTTGCACTAGTTTCCCCTACATACACTTTATGTTGTACTGTTTAGTTATATGCAGTACCATATGTCCTGGAGGAATGTTCTTTTGTTTCACTGTGTACTGTACACACTGTATATGGTTGAAATGACAATAAAATCCACTTGACTTGATGTACTTCTGGATAAAGGGGTTAAAATGTATTGTATAAGAGTAAATGGGAATGTAATGTGTCAGATCACACTCAAGCCCTCTCACCACAATGTCCTCAGGAAAGAGGTTGTCACTGAAGGAGCCGTCATCAAAGTTGACCTCATAAAATGTCTCTTTTGTCAGCTGAACCACATCACACTGGTAGTAGCGTCCATTTTTGTGCTTACAAATCACTCTCTGGCCTGTGCTGATTTCCCTCATGGCCTCCTTTTTCCTCTGTTGGACAAAAAGAGAGAGTCATGTTTCCTGTGAGAACCTAACACCCATATCACATTTACCTATTTTAGTTCTAGCAGCAGCCCCAATTCTCCGCATATACAAAACGGCAAGAAGCTTTGACATTAACTGAGAAAACGAACGAAGCAGACAAAGCGTAGAATAAACTTTTTTCATAAACAGATGACACAAACGCATGATTTTATCAGTGTTTGATGCAGGACATTTGTTTGGCATACAAATTACTATTACCATAAAAAATTTCACTACCAACAGCACGGAAATCGGACATTCTCAGTGATGTTTTGGTGTCTTATACAATCCTAGCTGTGATAAAGAAACGCGCACACAAAGAAATCACATGGCACCAAGTCACGGCTACCATGATGGTGGATCCTGGAAGAGGTGATCTGACAGTGCATCCGCAAAGCCTCGAAGAACCCTCGAGCATTCCAGGACTCCAAAGTAAAACCGTTTGGCCTTATATATATATGTGTGTGTGTGTGTGTGTGTGTGTGTGTGTGTGTGTGTTTGGCCTTTGTGTGTGTGTTTGCTGCTAACACTTTTGCTGTTCATTTCCCAAATAACTGAATCAGAGTGAATCTACCTCTGCTTGAAGTAGCAAGCCATCTAATACTGCATATGCATGTATTATTGATGTTAGGGTATGTTAGGGCTTGATTACACGACATGGCTATTATTTCATGTCATCTTCACGTTACATGATTAACATAAACATGATTATGAGTTGGAGAGCATGTGATCTGTATCATCTGTATCTGTATCACCTATGATCTCTGTCATCAACATTTGTTCCACAGACAATAGGACTCATTCAAGCATGAGTTCAAGCCTGACTTCTGCATGGAGTTTCACATGTCCTCCCTGTGTTTGTCTGAGCTTCCTCCAACTTCACCAGTTTCCTCCCACCTCCCAGAAACAAGCTGGCTATGCTAAACTGTGAATAAGTGTGTGAAAGTGTGTCCAGGATGTATTCCTTTCTCATGCCCAGTCTTCCCCTGATAGGCTTAAGATCCAGTGGGACCAATTCACCCTCTCAAATGAATAATAAATAAATAAATAAATAAATAGACCTGGGCAGTCTGCCCAAGTAAAGACTATATGTAGGACACGCTGCTTTGGTAGCATGAAAGATGTTGAGGCTTGTGTGAGTGGGTTTGTGGTCTGTCATTGTTCCTCTTTGCTTAATGTCAAACCAATAAATTTAGTTTATTTAAAGTGAAATGAAAACAGGAATTATTTGTTTTCCTTCTCATGTTATGTTATTTTGATTAGCTTTCGTATTAATATAACTTTGAAAATGACACAACTTCGCTAGCTCTGTACTTTGTAAAGATGTTTTTTTCCAGACAGTGGAATTAAAATAAATATTGTAGGAAATGCTTCAGCAAAATTAACAACAAAAAAAGCCTGTAAGGCTCCTTATCAAGCTTACTGTCCAAACAAGACTACAGTTCTTCAGTTAAGTACCGCTAAAACACTTTCTGCTGCACTAATTGTGTTACTCTGACTGGACAGTGAAAACACAGGTACTGCTCCTCTAATGTTGTACCTCTGAATGGACGGGGCCTTTGTGGCGACAGCAGGTGACGTAGACAATGAAAGGCCAGTCATCTGGGTGCATAAGGACACCCGCAGCCTGGGCACAGGTAGGGTGGTACGAGGTGGGGCAGCGGCCATGCGAACACTGCACACAGCAGCCTGTCGTCTTCTTCATCCGCCTCTTACAGTAGTAACATTTCTGTTAAACACACAGTCTCAGTGAGTGCTCACCTATACCTGTATAGTTAGAACAACTCTAGAGGTATGAACCTGTCTGTAATGTATTCTGCTTCTGGTGCAGCTACCCGGTTATATTTGCATACAAGCACAGATGTAGATAAACAAATAAAATCATATCAGATTAACAGTGTGCATGCATTAAATATCTTTATTACTTGATAGAAATGCTTATAAAGGTTTGTTAACTGCCCAAAATGTATTTATTAGTGTGGCTACTTATTAGTGTTACTGTTTTTGGCCTTGTATTAGCAAGGAAAGATAAAGGACTGATAAAGAAATGTAATCAGACAAAACTACAGACTTTTGGCTACATTTGCAAATGCTGTTTGTATCGTAAAGAGTAAATAGCACTTCCTCTGTAGCAGAGTCACAAAAAACAGCACGGTTTATTTACCAGCTTAAATCTCTGTAAGGGAATGCCACTGAGATCCACTGGAGATCTCTGTGTGATGTTCACAAAGCGAGCCTCTAACACTGCTACTGCACACAGCACATGCACCCACCTGAAAGATCAAACATAGAACATGCCACAATCTCATGACTATAAGTATGACCACAGATTCAGAGTGAAGCTGACAATGCTGAGATACAGCAGCTCATCAGTATCAGTCCTTAATAGAAGATGGAGTGCTCACTTGTCATTGTTGGCTCTGTGTAAGGCTCCACCTCTTAATGAGCACAGACAACAACTCTGTAAAATCAGGAGAGACATCAAAGTGAAACATCCACCAACATTTCTAATGACTCACTGAGGCAACTTATAAAAAACAGCAAAAGAAATGTATCTGCTTTTTTTTTATCTGTTTTTTTTT
>JAOTRJ010000019.1:14749664-14763696 GCA_028564905.1 Leptodoras praelongus
CCCCACCCGGGGATCGAACCCGGGTCCTTCTTGCTGTGAGGCGACAGCGCTATCCACTGCGCCACCGTGCCGCCCTATTGAAGTGGTCATGATGCTAATTTGTCAGTTGGTGCAGTATTTCTGGCTTTCCTGTGAGAAGTTAGCTGTAGTAAGTCAAACTGATGTCACGGGGGCTAGCAGAGTTACAATGGAGTTTAATGAGAGAAAAAAGTGTAGTTTTGTAGATGTGTCAAATAAAAGAATTTGTAGAGTGCTGCTGAAGCGCTCACTTTAGATGGAAAGTGAGGGCTTTGATGAAGCGGGGGCTAATTACCACTGGCACCAATATCAGCAGGCACTCTGGGTATTGTAAGAAGGTGAAAATTGATCAGCATGTCGATGAAAGATAACAAAAACAACAAAAAAGTCAACTCGGAATAAATCTTGGATGCATTGAACATCACATGTTAATTACAAAGATTATTAAGTCATTGAAAGAGGATTTTTTCCTTTAAACCGATCAGATTGATAAGACTGGATGGCATCGTGACTCACTTTTAAGCTGCTTTGGATAAAAGTGACTGCAAAATGTGTAAACATCTTCTTAGCTTTGTATAATTTGTCACACCTGCAACCTCTTGTACCTTAGTATTAGCCAGTGTATAAATACACTTGTGTTTGTCTAGTGGCTTGGCAAATGTTACTGTGATTATCTTACTTTATATCCTAGTCACCTGAATTCACCTGGTGTGTCTAAAGTGTCCTGGTTTTGAACTGAGCCCATGTGTTTGCTTTATGATTAAGGATGTGCTTGCTTGTTTTTAACCCCTGCTGCCTGTAGCAACACAGAACACTGGATTAGGTCAAACAAAGTTTAACACATACAATGTTCAGGCTCTGGCTCCCAAAAGCTACAGACAAGCACCTGGTTAATCCTTTCTCCAGATGTGCATACACTAGCTTTTCCTTTTTTATTACAATTGTCAACAATACATGTAATATGACTTTCATAAAAGGAATTAACCATTATTCATTTTGACTGAAGCTTTAATCCCAAGTGACTTCCTGTATTTTGGATGTTTCTAGGAAATAAAATAGCATTGAGTCCAGTGGTAAGAAAAAAGCTCATGCTATTTCTTTTATAAGCCAGTATTGGCATATTATTTGCATACCCTACAGTGATGGCTTGTATCATACAGTGCAAGTTAATTGAAGGTACATGCGTGTGACATAACGCTTGCTATCAAATTCAACTTGAAGTCAACATGATAATTGGAACAAGACTCATGTCAAGTTTCATGTCTGTACAGTTGCAAATAAATCCCACAATTCCCCATAATCCTCATTTAGCTGCTCTGCAAAGTCCTTGTCCTTGCGTACATGTGTCAGAACCCTGAACAGACATCTGCATCCATTGAAGTGCAAGAATGAGCATGCTATTAGTGAATTTCCAGCTAACTGAACTTATATTCTATGAAACTGTCACATTTGAATATTTTGTTCTTCTTCTACCTTATATTCTGCATCACAAAAGCAGTTAAGGGTCAGCAGCCACATTTCAGAAGGAGTCATGAATATTAATGAGCATTTGGTGTCATGACATATGAATATTAATGAAACAATAAAAACAAGCTGTAAGACTGAGAGACATAGAGTGGCACGCTACAACAATTTATTAAAAAAATACATGATTTTCAGAGTAAAAAAAAAAAACTTATATAAAAACTAAAATATGCATTTTGGAAATCTAAAGCATCTAAAGTGCTGAGCTTCCACTGCACTAATATGCTTTTTGGCTAGTTCAGATACAACCTTATATTATACCTGTCTATCACGAGAGGCCCATTGTGTGTGGGTATTCTCTCATCCTCTACTGGTATGGCTTTCCTGTTGCCTGACTTTGACTGTGGCTCCACCCAGATCATGCCCTCCTCCTGCTGCACTTGTATAATAGGTTTTGGCCTTGAAAGATGATATGGTTTGCTACAACCCCCTCACACACATACACACACACACACACATACTCCAAGCTGGGCATACACTATACAACTATGTTCTATATTTAGAACAGCAGCTCAGATATGATGTTTGTGGTTTATTCAATTTGAGAAGGAATGTTTTCCTGTGCTAAAAGTGTAAAAAATTAAAAATATTCAAGCTATATTTGCCAAAGATTGGATTTTAGATATATAACCAGTGAAAATACTGTGAAGCTTTTAAACATTCAGGATCAGAATCTGTCAGTTACCATGGTAACAAGGGACATGTATGTATCTTTTGATTCCAGTTTTGGTCCTGTCTTCACCCTTCAATCCTGTCATTGGTTTGTTACCTGATTGTGTCCTACCTGTTTTGTGTTAGATCTTGATTAGTCTGTCTATATATACCCTGCTGTTTCTCTGACTCATTCCGAAGTCCTGTCATGCTTTAGTCCAAGCTGTGTTTTCTAGTTTAGATTTCCTGTTCTGTATGTAGGGTGTACTAGGGTTGACCTTCTCATGTTGACCATGGTTAGGATTATGTATTACTTTATGTTAACTTTTCCTGTTTGCCTTTTGAACCCTGTTTTGGCTATGATTGTTGGATTCGCTGATGAGTTTACACACTTTACTCCTTGCTTGTTACAAGGATAATTGTTCTTTCTTGAAAAAAGAAAAACTGAAAAAAACTGAGGTAAACATCCTGTAGTGTACACTCCTATTTAGAGCACAGCCTGGATGATGGCTTTTTTGGCAGTGAAGAGAAACATCACTCTTAACATGGCATGGAGCTTCACTAATGGCTCATTCTGGTTTACAAACTGACCTTGAGATACACACTTTCTCTCTCTGTCTCTCTCTCTTTCTCTCTCTCTCTCTCTCTCTCTCTCATACACACACACACACACACACACACAAACACACTTGCACTGAGCAGTATACCAACTTTTTAAGTATATCGATATACAATCCCCATTTCCAGACACTTTCTAAAAGTGCAATAAAAACTGAAATCTGCAATTTGTTAATTCCCTTGAAGCTTTATTTAACAGATAAAATGACAAATAAAACATTTCAGTATTTTCAATGACAACTGTATTTATTAGATATAATGAAATTTAGAAATGAATGCCTGCATCACACTCAAAAAACCTTTTTTTTTTAATAATCCTTTTTAATTGTTTGGGAAGTGAACATTCTAATTGTGGCAGGATTGCAAGTGGATTTTTTGCCCATTCTTGCTGTATACAAGACTCAACAGTCCATGGTCAGTGTTTGTCTGATTCTCATCTTCATGGTCACCATACATTAACAATAAGAGACAGACCTGAACTGCAGGCAGGCCAGTCAAACCACGCTATTGTAACTTGTGCAGAATGAGGCCTGGCATTGTCCTGCTGAAATAGGAGTTCCTTGGAAAAGATGTGGGCATGCTGTGAGACCACGCATGCTGTGGGCACTGATGCATCCCCATGCCATCATAGATGCTGGATTTTTGTTAGTAACAGTATGGATGGTCTTTTACATCTTTTTTCCAATGTCCATTTTTTTTCCAAAAACACGCTGAAGCATGGACTCATCTTACCACAGAACATGCCTCCTCTGTCTTTCAGTCCATCTCAGATTCATTCCCAAAGACCTTGCCAATGTTTCTGTAGAAATTAATATATGGCTTCCTCTTTGCATAATACAGTTTTAGGTCACATTTCCTGATGCGGTGGTGGACTGTATTAAGTAACAATGATTTTCCAAAGTGCTCTTGAGCCCATGTGGCTATGTCCATTACAGTAGCATGATGGTTTCTCAAACAATACTGCCTGAGGGCTCAATGGTCACACACATTCAGCAGCAGTCTCTGCTATCCCCTGACTCCCTGAATCTATGCTAATTGTGTCCAAACTTTTTCTGAGTGTTTTCATCAATTTCTAAATTTGTTTCTATTTAACATATAGAATCTTTTGTATGTTAAATAAAGTACACAGTATGTAAACAAAGCATGTGAAATGAAAATCTTATTTAAATCCTCAACCATGGCTGACTGCAACAAACACTTGAAAATTTTGCTTAGCATCACTAAAAAAGACAACACAGCACAATTCAACAACTGTAGCAGATATGGGGACTTGAGTTTGTGACCTGCACTCAAGTTGCAATTAATTTGCACACAGAGAGACCTGCAGCTTATCTTGAGACTCCGCTCAGACTTAAGATTAGGACTTGTGTATAATATTTTACTTGGACTTGCTTCTTAAACTTATGACTTGACTTGGACTTGCAAAAGATGACTTGTGTGCATCTGAGACCTGTACTCAGGATATTTCTTGCAAGGGAGAAAGCAACTACAATATGATGAAGCATTTACTTCAACATGACGTGAATCTGAAGGACTGCAGTATGTTGGATATGTTGCATTCTTCCAGGCAGTAACAGCTCACATTAATGGTCATTTTTACTAAGGAAGCTTTGTTAACATGTCAGCTTATTTGTTTTGTTCTTTTTTAAAAAATACTGCAATCTGATAATTTGATAAGAGCCGGACTCGATAAGCAAAATCGACTGTGTGTGTGTGTGTGTATGTGTGTTGGTGTGAAAGAGAGAGATAGAGAGGTTATGACTGTTTTAGGTTGCACTGTAATCAAGTCTGACACCACTGCACGCTCTTGAGCAATGACATGACATGTTAAAACAACTGTATAAATCCACACATACACATTTCATCTAGTGTGGCCTTGTTGTCATGCACACACTTGTCCCTGTTCTTCCCCCCTTTTCTCATTTGCTTTCAGAAAGAGGGATTTAATAGCATCCGAGCAGAAAGCCAGCATGTGTGCATGTCTCTGTGTGTGAAATGGGATCTGCATTTCAGACGCAATTCACAATGACAAATGACATAAGTTTTAAACAAAGCAGCTTCTCTTTCACTGAAGAAAGCACCCATTAGTGTCTGTGCAAGTCTAGGCATGCAGCTGGGACATAAACACCCACACACACACACACTCACACACACACACACACACACAAGCTCAGGGATAGACACTAGGGTTGTAACGATACATCGTGCCACAATGCATCGTGATGCAAAAATGTGCATCATGAAGACGGAAGATACATGCACTTTGGTCATAATGCCATCTAATGCATGTAATAGCATTTTTTTAACAGACCTGTCTACCATCTCTAGCACATCATACGTCATGCTCTCATACCCAACTCTGTCTTCAGCCTCATTAATCACCTTCAAAACAAAAGCAAACGTGATGCAAACTTTGAAAGAGTCAGACAGTGTAGCGATAACCACAGACAGGTGGACTACAAGGGTTACCCAGAGCTATGTCACTATAACAGCACACGTGATCAGCGGAGACTGGGAAATGGTGAGCTTCAGAATCTTTTCATACTGCTTTGACTGAAAAGGCTTCTGTGTACAGAATAATCTTCATGCAAATGTATATATATATATATATATATATATATATATATATATATAAGCCATATTTTTTTTTCTTGTGGTTGACTAGGGCTAGTCCTGTTTAATGTGTGGAAATCATTTGTTAGACGTGAGCAAAACTGCAGTACATGTTTGTACGATAAGACTAGGGTTGCCAGATGTGCAACAAAAGCATATCTATCGACAAGCATTATTAAAACACATGGTTTCCCTTAACAGCAATTTCACCAAGGTCTTAAAACGGTTTTATATTATTACATGCTGCATATCTATTAGAATGAATTAAAAACACTGGCTATTTTAATAGCATCCCAATTTTAATCATTAACCAAACACACTGCCTATAAAGCTCCAACACTCAGGGTGCTAATTTACACCTGTTTTCAGCAGACCAACCAATTACTGCATGAAGTTTAGCACATTAAATGGAATATGTAATTAGCTGCACTTCTCATTTCTCTACCACTGACTATCAATTTTACTTGATCCTCCCTTTGATGCATATGTATGAATGGACCAGATGTACTATGCATGTTTTGGTGTATACAGAGCCTAAATTGTGAAATTAGGTACTTCCACCATTTGATGCATATTTATGGCAGAGTGCGTCCTAAGTATTTTCTAATACATAGATAAGCAACTTACATCTACAAAGCTGGTAGATGATGTACTTTCTACTACATGTATAAGGAATAAGAGTGAAAGAGAGGTGGCTTTTGTATATCTTTGTGTCATTGAAGGGGACATGTTCTGAACTTTTCACTGAAGAAGACATGGTCTCACAGTCTGCCAGTCCTAATAAGGAAGGCACGCCCTTTCTGTCTGTAAGCCCTATTGAAGAAGGTGTGTTCTATGTGCCTATCAGTGCCAGTGAAGAATGTGTTCTATGTGCCTATCAGTCCCAGTGAAGAAGGTGTGTCCTATGAGCCTGTTAGTCCCAGTGAAGAAGGTGTGTCCTATGTGCCTGTCAGTCCCAATGAAGAAGGTGTGTCCTATGAACCTGTTAGTCCCGGTGAAGGTGTGTCCTATGTGCCTGTCAGTCCCAATGAAGAAGGTGTGTCCTATGTGCCTGTCAGTCCCAATGAAGAAGGTGTGTCCTATGTGCCTGTCAGTTTCAATGAACAAGGTGTGACCTCTATACCTGTCAGTCCCACTGAAGTAGGTGTCCTATATCCCTGTAGTCCCAGTGAACATGGCGTATCCTCTGTGCCTGTCAGTCCCAGTGTAGGAGGTGTGGCCTCTGTTTGTGTTAGTCCCAATGAAGAATGTGTGTCTCTGTGCCTTTCAGTCCCAGTGAAGAATGTATGGCATCTGTACCTGTCAGTCTAAGTGAAGTGGGTGTGGTATTGATATGTCATTGAAGGAAGGGTGATCTCACTCACACTCGCTGCTTTATATATATCTTTCACACATCAGACAGTTGATCATGTATACAGCTTTGCATGTTATCCCATCAGATATAGTTTTAGATTTTTCTTCCCATAGCTTTCATAGCAATCATACAAAAGTACAAAAACAAAGGCAAGCCTATTTAGTCCATCATATAAAGGTCAACACTGCTTGCTCTTAAAGAACCTGCAACATCAGATACTTCAGGTTGACTCTGAAAGGAAAGTCTTAAATATGCTATCTAAGGTCGTTTCCTTACACATCAGATTTTTGCCATGGCATGAGATCTGAAAGTCTGAGCACACTACCAAGCTGTATTTCTCAAACTGTCTTTAGTTAAGTCCATGCGGTGTGCTTTTAACCACTGAATGTAGTAGGAATGGTAACACATAGAGTTATATAAAGTGCACTGATGAGACAGTTGCTATGTTTCTATGCAAAGAGTTACATAAGTGCAAATACTTGCATTTTTCAGTTGCAGTTTTACAATGTCAGATACCAAATTAACTATATATAGTGAGGAAAATTTGAATTTGATACACTGCCAATTTTGCAAGTTTTCCCACATACAAAGAATGGAGAGGTCTGTAATTTTTATGGTAGGTACACTTCAACTGTGAGAGACAGAATCTAAAAAAAAATCCAGAAAATCACATTGTATGATTTGTAAATAATTAATATGCATTTTATTGCATGAAATAAGTATTTGATACAATAGAAAAACAGAACTTAATATTTGGTGCAGAAACCTTTGCTTGCAATTAGAGAGGTCAGACATTTCCTGTAGTTCTTGACAAAGATTGCAAACACTGCAGCAGGGATTTTGGCCCACTCCTCCATACAGATCTTTCAGGTTTCATGGCTGTCCCTGGGCAACATTGAGTTTCAGCTCCTTCCAAAGATTTTCTATTGGGTTTAGGTCTGTAGACTGGCTAGGCCACTCCAGGACCCTGAAATGCTTCTTATGGAGCCACTCCTTAGTTCCCCTGGCTCACTACCCATCTTCAATGCTCTTACTGAGGGAAGGAGGCTGCTGGCCGAAATCTCACGATACATGACCCCATCCATCCTCCCTTCAATACGGTGTAGTCGTCCTGTACCCTTTGCAGAAAAGCACTGCCAAAGTATAATGTTTCCACCCACCATGCTTCACAGTTGGGACGGTGTTCTTGGGGTTGTACTCATTCTTCTTGATACCAAAAAGCTCTATTTTGGTCTCATCTGACCACATGACCTTGTCTCATGCCTCCTCTGGACCATCCAGATGGTCATTGGTGAACTTTAAACGGGCCTGGACATGTGCTGGCGTGAGCAGGGGGACCTTCGGTGCCCTGCAGGATTTTAATCCATGAAAGCGTAGTGTCTTACTAATGGTAATCTTTGAGACTGTGGTCCCAGCTCTCTTCAGGTCATTGACCAGGTCCTCCCATGTAATTCTGAGCTGATTCCTGACCTTTTTCAGAATCATTCTTACCCCACAAGGCGAGATCTTGCACGGAACCCTACCCGAGGAAGATTGACAGTCATCTTGTGTTTCTTCCATTTTCTAATAATTATACCAACAGTTGTTGCCTTCTCATTAAGCTGCTTGCCTATTGTCCTGTAGCCCATCCCAGCATTGTGCAGGTCTACAATTTTGTCCCTGGTGTCCTTAGACAGCTCTTTGGTCTTGGCCATGGAGAGGTTGGAGTGTGATTGATTGAGTGTGTGGGCAGGTGTCTTTTATACAGGTTCAAAGAGGTGCAATTAATACAGGAAATGAGTAGAGAATAGGAGGGCTTCTTAAAGAAAAACTAACAGGTATGTGAGATCCAGAATTCTTGCTGGTTGGTAGGTGATCAAAAACGTATTTCATGCAAATTAATTATTTAAAAATCATACAATCTGAAATCAATTCTGTTGAATGGGACAGATTTAACTTAATATTAGATTTTTTTTTAATGAAATTAGACTAACCTCAGCCAGAGTGTCACACATGGACAGTGTGCTTTTTCTATACAGTAGGTGTGTGTCAGGAGATTATGTGTAGAAAGAGGAACAAAAATATAATGAGCTCTCTCTCTCTCTCTCTCTCTCTGTGTGCATGTGAAATCAAGGTTTAATCCTCAGTCTGTCTATATATCTGTGCTTTCTCAGTTTTTCAATTTGTTGTTAGTTTTATTGACTGCATACAATAATCCCAAAATAATTTGTTCCCCCTGTCTCTTTCTCTTCCTCTGCGTCTTTGTCTCACTATCTCCTTCTTTACCACCCTCTTTCTGCTTTTCTCTCTCTTGTCTTCTCACTTTATGTTTATTTTAAAGCACTGCCACAATACCAATGAATAATACCTGACGCTGAGAATAAAGTAAAAACAAAATATAAGCCCAAGGACAGTGGTAATAAAAATGAAAATAACACTAAATATTATCTAATGACACAGGAACAAAGCATACAATCAAATAATGATGAATTGGGTACAAAAGCTAGTACTACGATTCTACTACTTCACAAATCAAAGATATGTGTGTATAAGATCTATTATACATAACCTTGAAATGTTTACATCCTTTATGTTTTTTGTTTACATCTCACCACTGATCTGCACTTTACTGACCATATACCTCATACCACCTGTATACACCTGTATATACCTCAGACCACCTGTATATACCTCGTAACACCTGTATATACCTCATACCACCTGTATACACCTGCATATACCTCAGACCACCTGTATATACCTCGTAACACCTGTATATACCTCATACCACCTGTATATACCTCGTACCACCTGTATATACCTCATACCACCTGTATATACCTGTATATACCCCATACCACCTGTATACACCTGTATATACCTCAGACCACCTGTATATACCTCAGAACACCTGTATACACCTGTATATACCTCCTACTACCTGTATATATCTCGTACCACCTGTATATACCTCGTACCACCTGTATATACCTCATACCACCTGTATATACCTCATACCACCTGTAATGTTTGCACTGTTTATTTGTCCTGCACTGTTTTGCAGTAGTTTGCACACGTGCACTTTATGTAGTATTGTAAAGTTATATGTAGTACCATATGACCTGGAGGAACATTGTTTCGTTTAACTGTGTACTGTACACACTGTATATGGTTGAAATGACAAACACCCACTTGACTTGACTATCTATCTATCTATTCATCCATCCATCTACACTTACACTTTAAGACAATCAGCTAATCATGTACCTGCACTTAAATCAGTTAAGCTCTCATTCCATATGCAACAATGTGATCTGCTAATTAGACTGCAGTGGCTAACCACACACACACACACACACACACACACACACACACACACACACTCAAACCAAACCAGATATTGTGCAGGCTTCTTGAAGATAAGAAGAGAGAGAGAGAGAGAGATAGGGTTAGGGCGGTGTTTCTGTGCACTGCATTTATTTTCAACAATCCATTTCCATCCATAAATCCATAAATTGCACGTTGATGTGGTGGGACCCTTCAGATCAGTCCTGTCTCAGACCACTCATACTTCACCATGTGCCCACTGGACTTAGATCATCTGGTAACCAAATAATGTCCGTCTCTCTCTCTCTCTCTCTCTCTCACACACACACACACACACACACAAAGGGGTTAAGAGTGCACTAATGTATTTATACTGACACAGTTATCTCCTTTACCCATTTAAGTCTGCTGTCAGGAATTAATCTTTGCTTAAACCTGACTGAGACTGATGGAATCAGAAACCCAAGGGAGATGCATTACACATGTATATATATATAATATATATACCCCCCTGTGTTTTCAGTATTGACTGTAGATGTTTCATGACTGTTTTCCTTTTGTTTTATAGTTTTACTATTGCATTACTTTTGTTTCATTTTCCTTTCTAAATAAATTAAACAATTATTATTGTTTTTAGTGCTATTTGTTGGTCGGTCTGTCTGCCTGCCATTCAGCAGGATTACAGAAAAACTGCAAGGCTGATTTTCATGAAACTTGATGAAAGGTTGTATCATGGGTGGAGGAAGAGCCCATTAAAATTGTGAGCACATTTGAATCCCAGATGCATGTATTATTTTTTGGCAAAAATGACAGCCAATTGTCATGACAGGGTGATTGGCATGTCAGCTATGGAAGGGTGTAGCATAGGCCAAGGAAGAACCCATTAAATTTTGGAGCGGATCCGAGTTGTGGATCTGCTCCAAAAATGAACGGAATATTCTGTTTAAAAAATATCCTGAATTTGTTGTGCATGCAGAAACCCATCATTTGGCACTCTCCAAGTGCCCTTTTAGTTAATACTGTTACTGTTCTCACTAGTACTAGTACTGTGATCACCCCTACCACTATAAGTCTGGAATACTGGTGCTGTTACAGATATTAATTTGAAATTGTTTGTTAATAGTATCACTGTCCTTTTGCTATTTGGCAATGCTGGACATTGGAATAGAGAAAGCAAGAACAGAGAGAGAGAGAAAGAGAGAGAAATAGAGAGAGAGAGAGAGAGAGAGAGAGTTGAATTAAACTGAAGGAGAAAAAGTCAGAGAAGATCAGAGCTATGTTGACACACTCACTATACACACACAATGTGAGTTTGTGACTGCAGGCTTTTTGGTGAATTATTAATGCGTAACAATTTAAAGCGCTGTAAAACACCACTGCAGTGATGTGCACATGCTGATTTAGACATGTTGTTCCATGTCTACAGGTCATGGACACGATAACACAAGCTGTCATCATTTTTTTATTATAGCTACCACTGTAAGCTACCACTGACCTGATACACAACTATCAGTTTATGTTTTTATTACCTAAACTGCTGTATGAAGGGGCTCTGAAATGCATCTGTAGGTTTCTCTTTCCCACAGGCTTACAAGAAAGTCAGCATCCAAAATAACTATTTTGTACATCTCCTAATAATAGATTTCATTTTAATAGAAATGAAGATTATAATAGATTTCATTAGCAGAATTAAGCATAGCGCTAATTTGAAACTAAACTCTTTATAATTTAGCAACTTTAGATCTGTTTATAATGAGGCCTAATGAACATTAAAATGAATGTTTAAGCAGAGCTAGCTTACATATTTGCAACTGAAAATTCTTTGGGGGAAAAGTATGCTTTTTTTGTTATCATACTAAATTGCAAATGGATACTAATATTGGGAACTAATGTTGCTTTTGATGACTTTTTTTGATTAATTTCAGTGTTTTCAGCAAGAGACCCCCCCTACTAGCAGCAGTAGCAGAAAAAAAAATAAAGCTTTGTGTACCCTTCAATGTACCCATAATGCACTAGGTTTTCCAGCACCATGTTTAAGCAAATAAAATACTATGTATTTAGCCATGGAGATTTGGTTTTAAACAATTTCTTTGAAAAGTAAATGTTTGTTTAGTTGGATGTTTAGTTGCTAATATGAATAAGAATAAGAGTATTTAATAAGAGTTTACCAAGTATCTCCCCTTTAGATATTACAGATTTTACATGAAGTGGCTGTTCATGTAAGAAGAAGAAGAAGAATGTTTTTTTTGTATGCCATTCTGCATGAGGCTAATCATTAAGGCTAACCATGACTTACCAAATCTACCCAAAACAACAGAAATGTGCCCATGTAAAGACACTGAGACAATAGTTTTTCTAGTCAGTTAAAGTAAATATAGGGCACTGCATTGCTAATAATTTAGGACCAAATGTTAAGCAAGATTTAATTTGTAATTCACCACATGCAGCAGTGAACTGCAGAGATGTACAGATAATGCACCATGCTTAATGAAAAAATGAGCATTCAGTCTCATGCTATTGTAACATGAACTGCAGAACTAAAGAAGCAAACACCAGACATTGATTGTCTACAAGAGATACAGGTCTCACACACAAACATGGACATCAATTCAATTATTTGTATAAACAAATGCACACTGTCTAATGTCTATTTAAATGTCATAGTGGAATTTAACATGAGACTCCTGCAAAAAAAATGTAAATTGACCATCTGTCTCATGTTAGTTATTAGGCATATTAGCTGTATGTCCAATAACCTATATTATATCCGTGCCACCAAATATTTACTGAACAAAAAAGTGCTCTGTGATTCATTCTGTTTTGAAATGCTGAACTTCTTTGAAATTTGTACTTCTTTCTGCACCAGAATATTTGCTGAAACATGTAGTGCATACACAACACTTTGAAAATCTTCCATACAATGCATTATTCAAATGATTATACACCTCTTTAGATAAGACAGATGATGCAGCTTGACCTCAGTGGGTTTAGGTGTGTGTACAAAGGTGTTTGTTCTGATTGCATGTCCAATCAGTCTGATGATTACCACATTATTAGGCTGTGTGTAAACATGTAAGCAGGGTTATTGAGAATTTTCCATAGCACCACTCTCTCATGTTCACATTGACTGCTGAACACATTTTCATAGTAAATAATGTGTCTCTTTGTTTGCAGCAAATAGATTTCCACAGTGTCACTGAGAGAGAACACACTGCTCAAACACAAGGGCTGTTACTTCAGTTTGTTTTTCCAGCAGCAGGACATTGTCATTCTTCAGCACACTAAAACACACTAATGCTCTTTCCATGGAGACACACGCAACAAGACGAATCGGTTTGCACAGGAGACGGCCTGTGTTTCTATGCTTGTGTCTGTGTGCATGAGTGCGGTAGTTTGCGGTACTCACTGTCTCCCTGTATATGTGCAGCGAGTCCGAGCAGCAGCAGCAGGCTGGCCGCGCTGTGGAAACGAGACGACCGTGTGTGACGTGGCACCATGACCTGAGCTCACACTCCACACACCTCGACTCCTAGCAGCTCACCGCAGCATCGACACAGACCTGTGAGAGAGAGGTACAAACACACATCAGAGACACGCATTAAATGTCTGCGATACAATTTCCTGTCATCACTTACATTGTGATCGCTACGAACATATGTTCCCTCAACAATGTCTCCTAATGTAACCAAATCTTACAGTATGCTTTACCTCTGACACTTACAAAGCCCTGATACTGGAGACTCCTTCCACAAAAAATGTTTTCTCACTAAAAACTATACCATATCAATTATTACACACATTCAAAAACACTTCATTGCAAGCAGCTGCTATAAAAATCCTTATGCAGACTGTTATAACAATAACAATAAAATACACTCCTGATCAAAATCTTAAGACCAGCAAAAAAATTGGAAGAATTTGCATTTTGCACCACTGGATCTTAAGAAG
>JAOTRJ010000019.1:14780610-14791400 GCA_028564905.1 Leptodoras praelongus
TCAGGTATGCCTTATCAGGGTTAATTAGAGGAATTACTTGCTTTATCAATGGGGTTGGGACCATCAGTTGTGTTGTGGAGAAGTCAGGTAATTACACAGCCGACATCCCTATTGGACAAGTGTTAAAATTCATATTATGGTTATTTTATAATATGAATTATATTATGAATGAACTAGTTTTGATGCCTTCAGTGAGATTGATGAAAATAAAGAAAACGCATTGAATGAGAAGGTGGGTCCAAACTTTCGGCCTGTACTGTAGTCAATAGGCTGGTTGATGACAGACACCTGACAGGGTGTTGACAGTCCACAGATGGTTTACTGAATGTTTGTACAGTGTCTACACAGTGGACTACCCAAATAAATTGATACAAAAACAACAAACAGTATTATCACCTCCTTTATCATCCTCCTAAGGGAGGACATCACCAGCACCTGTTCTGCTGGCATCCACCTCTAATTTAAAAGGCTTATTAAGGTCAGTTTCAACAAGCAGCAAGGGACCTGGCTAACAATTACTTTACACACTCAGAGACTGTTTGACACTCAGAAGATGAAACACATGGGTTGTATTGTAAGACGTTACCGAGCGGTAAAACTACATCGGAGAAATTTTTTAAGCAATGATAAAAGCAGCCATGCCACTTAATCCCACTGAAATCTGGCTGCTGTCTGAAATCCTAATTAACACATCCTAAATAACTAACAGGTCTCCAAAAATATGTGATATGCCTGAGTGTAGTGGGCGAGTTCATAATCCTTAGTGATTTTTAACACAGAACTGTGAGAACTGTGATAACTGTGAGAAGAAAATAGGCAGCGTTGCATGTTTTTTATCCTGTGTTCCAAAATCGTCTTGAACATCTGGGCTGTTGTGGACAAGTAATCTCCAAACAATGACGAAAAACCCCTTGCCAATAACCTTTAAATAGGTCAAGTCCACAAAATTCAAAATCAGGATAACTTGATTCTCAAGCTCAAGCTTCCACAGATGTCTATCGCTTTATATAGACATCTGTACTGGCGGATGCAACCAATGACGTGCATAGGTGGCATGTATTTTGCATAGTTTTTCTAGTACTTCAGTGTAGTTCTCCACACATGAAAGAGGATTTGCTGAACATCTGAATCCACTTTTGGCAATAAAATATAGATCTCCCCCATCATGCTGAATAAATGTGGTGCAAGATCATCTGAAAACAACTAAAAACAGCACTTTAGTAGCAGGAACTCTCACTTAGAGCCTTAATGTGTATTTAAATAGAAAAATAGTTAAATAATCAAGTGGGCAATTAAAAAAAATACTCTAAAGCCTTGTCGTGATGCATGCTCAATAATCCAGGTAAGTAATGCCCAGTATGTTGAATCAGTTCATCTAAACACACTCTGCACTGAGACTGAAGAAGTTACTTGGGTAAGACGTTGCTGAGCGGTAAAACTAACGCATCTCCACACTAAAGCTTGTGTCCAGATATATTGAGTCCAATTTCTAGACTGTAAAGCCTTATATACATGGTTAGAAGGAACCCAATTTTTGTGACAAATGTGCAATTTTTGTTTGCAATCCAGAGTGAAAATTACATAGTAGAGTGTGTACTCTACTGTTGCGTTACTGTATAATTTCATATGATCCAGTCAACATAGTTTGCAGTCAGGATAACCAGACACCACTGACAATGCTAAAACCTGCTGCCCAAAACAAAATGAGTGCTCATCTACTATTTCTGCCTGAAATGAACCTAAAGCTTTTCTAGACATGACCCTTGCCAGCCATAAATGCTTAAAGAGAGGGGAGGTAATCTGAGGTAATCTTAGGTTAATTTATCCTGGCATGGCATAGCAGGTGAGAACCATTGCTTCTGCAAAGCTTTCAACTTCCAACAAACAGTGTAAAGCAAACTGAGCTCAAAAGAGCTAAAAGCAAACAGTATGTTCTAGCACATTTTTGGTTTGATACTTTCATGCATCCTGTAATTATGGGTAGTACAGTAGTCTTGGTGTTTGATGTTTACCTTAAAGACTACCCACAAAGACAACCAAGACATAAAGTGAGAGTATTGGCTGGTCTGTAAACACCTGGGCATGAAGAAGGTAGTACAAAATCTGAGTGCCTTGATACCTTTGATCTGTGTATAGGAACAGCCTCAGGAAATCTACTGACAGCACACATAAGTGTGAATAAATAACAATTACTTGAGTGAGACTTTGGCAGAGAGCCAGAACTGGAGCAGGGGAAATGATGTGATGAGTCTTTCTAGCAGTAATCTTATGGCAATAAGGAACAATGTATGACTTCACAGTGGGCCAAACAAAAGCTCCAAGCATGTAGAAATGTTTCATGAGTCCCTGCATTACCTGAATATGGACGGACATGAGCCAGGGAACAGAAGATGATCCCATGGATGAAGAATAATCAGTTGAAACATCTTGCTTCACCTTTCCAGAGATGATAGAGGAGACCTTTTTCCGATTAGGAAATCATTTTCAATAAGGTACATGTCAGTGCTGACTTTGTCCATCTGCCAAGGTGGGGTATTCTTTCTGTGCCAAAGAGACTCACACTTCCCTTGATGACATAACTAATTTAACCTGTGTAGGTTCAACAGATGGGGAAATATTATAAAAAAAAGTCATACAGATCAATCACATTACCTAAACTGTTACTAAGTATAAAAGACAGAACACTGACTGGTACCTGTGGGTAAACAACAACAACCTTCAGAACACCTGGCAGGGCAGGTGAATGTTGTGCAGGGGGCTACAAATTACACCAAGCTCAATTAACACATAGCACAGGAATCAATACACATGCACTCTCTAGGATAAACAACCAAACAGCATCAGTAGCCCTTAATATGTTAATGAGCTGCTTCACACCATTAACCTCCAATGAAATAAAACCAGAAAACACAAACAATTTAAAGTGTCTCAGTGTTGGGCTAAAGACTCGCTGGTAACGTATTCAAGACATTAGCTTTCTTAACAGGTGCCAGTGCTCTAACACTATTACATTTTATTGCAGGACATGCAGCAATTATGTGGCCTTGCTCATCACAATCGAGTGAGAGTAAGTATGAGAAATGGTGGGTGTGCAGGTTTGTAGTTGAGCAGCAGAGGCTTAGATGTGCATAATGAGAGCTCAGTTAAAGACATTACCATGAAAACCATCTTATGTGTTATAACCAACTCACCATCAAAGTGGCAGAACATTATTTTTTTTCATTCAGATATACTGTACCAGTAACTGCTCTGGCAGGCAGCGCTAAACCTCCTCCATTAGAATCAGTGCTTTATGCTGTTAAAATCCACTCCACTAGCTGGGCACAATTTCTCAAACATAATTGACTTCCACGGGTATAATCAACATATATTTGACTGGTGCTTATTACTAGTCTTCTAAGATTTTGCTGGTAGCCGGCAGAATCTTGGCCTTTACATCATCATAATCCAAACTCTGCTCTGGGCTGAACACATATCTTCACAAACTTTCCAAAATAAACTGCACTATAATAGCACAAAATGGCCATTTAGGCAAAATCAAAGGGTTAGACACTTATTTATTTTCACACGTATTTATTCAAAAAGAGGGGAATATGCATCAACCACATCTTCGCTAAACACAACTGGTTATTAGAAACAGCAACCAAAACAACACGTTGGCTGATCTTGAAATCAGGCTTGCTTTCCATAGGAGTTTGTACTGGAGCCAAAGGAGAAACAGGAATGTTTGGCCTCCCTTCACTGGTGGGAGCAAAAGTGAAACCACAGGGGAGCAGACTCTCCAGGGCTGAAGCATGGCTAACTGTTTTCAACTTTTTCAGCATTATCTCCCTGTCAGCTTTCAGCAAAAATACAACAATCACACCTGCTTTTTTGCCACTAGCTAAAACACCTTTAACACTACGATTGCTGATGTGTTCAGTAGGACTACAGATGTGACTTTAATTGTAATTGTAGCCATTACATAAAAAATTTAACAGGCCATCCACGGCTGCTATGGGGTATAGAGGGATATACACTATATTATTGTGAGTTTAAAGTAATGTGCACATGCACACCTCTTAAGGCAAATATTCATATGCAATAGTTAAACATTATCATTTTTGTCCACCACTCATCATTACTATTATTGTTGTTATAATTCATACTAACAAATATGTTGGCTTTTCATGTACTGTGCGGGTTTCCTTTATAGACATCATGTGGCACACAAATGCTCACAAATCTTTATTTTAACAATATTTTATATGGTTTTTAAATATATTTTTTAATTCATTATTTTCAGTATTGCATAAGACTGTTACACTGTCTGGGCTACACATTTCCAAGTTGTGGTAATTGGGGGTCAGTTCTTCCAATGCACTGTGTGTCATTAACAAGACAAATAGGCAGTAATCGCTCCACAGCAGGGGGTGGGCCAGTTGGTGACTCATTTGGGCAGTAAATATTTTCTTAGCTTTAGTAAATCTAGTGTTAACTTGATCTGAACTTGAACCATCAAGGAAGACTATGCACCCACAGGATCTACGTCAAACCACTAACAAGTTCATCTCCACCCTACATGCTGGCTGAGGAAAAATAACTGGGGACTTCCCCTTCACATATACATTCCTGAATGAGTGTCTCATACCCCTTTTCCATTGAGGCAGTTCCAGGGCTAGTTTGGAGCTGGTACCTAATCTCAAACCAGTTTTTCATGTTTTAAGAGCTAAAGATCCAGCCTTCAGCCAGGAAAACTGGTTCCAGTGTAGCACCGAAACTTGGTCTGGTCTAGAACCAGGGACCACTTATCATTACCAACAAGACTAACTAAAACTTTGTGACTGCCATTTAAAAAACACAGCTATTGTAGCATCGAGTCTGCCTAACCTTAATAGAAAGGTGCTCAGTGTAATGAGATTATGTACGTAGTCATCTATTGTTACTGTTGTGCTTTTGTTGTCATGCTTGGTGCTAGCGTTGCTGGGAAAGTGGAAGCTCATACAGACGTATACAGTGACATAATGACATGGCTCTATGGTGGCTCTCTAGCCCATGGAAAAGCAGACCAGGTCACAAGAAGATTCACAAGTTGAACCAACTCTGAAGCAGCACTAGCACCTAGCACCTAGATCATGGTGTTGTAAAAGGGGTAACAGAGTAGAGCTTTTACTACCTTATTTACTGGCCAACCATGGAGCAGAGATACTAAAAAACTGTGATTAAAAAGATGTCATCTTAACACCACTTAAATTCAGCACAGCAAAATGTGGGGAAAACAGTAAATGGCAAAGACAGTAATGTCTATGCAATAGCTCTAGCTCTGAAGGTAGAAACTAAAATGAGTGAGCATTAAAGCTGCCACATCCACCCTGGCAGGCCCTTAAATGCTTACTCAATGCGATATATAGTGCAACTGCACACAGCAGATAATGATGAGAGCGGCATGTCGTAATTGTCCTAACTTTAAACCTGTATGCAGGAAGGATGATATATTAGAAACAATGTGTATTTTGTATGGTAAAAGAGATTTTATTAAAATGAGTTAGACACAAACTAGGCATGAATTGTAGAATATGGTATAGATTTCCAAGCCATACAGAAGCTTACAGTAGTGGGTTGTCTCACTCTAGATTGCTCATGCTAGGATTTATAGAACAGAAAGTGATCAGAGCGTAAAACTGCCAGCTATGTTTTTCCTTCTTCCATAGACTAATGCAAGCCTTACAGAAGACCTAATCTCTGAGTAGAGACAGTGGGAGCGTTTATATGCCTCCTTAAGCTCATAAATCTAGTGATTAGAACAATGTGGTCACTGGTGTTAGCAGGATCCTCCTCTGAGAACACTTTGCATTTCTACTGTCACTTTACATGTAATAGAAGGAGAAGTAATAGAAAACCTTATGGAGGGAGAGATTCCTCTCTCTCTCTCTCCTCTCTCTCTAGAGGAGATGAAATCTGTATTCTGTTATTGTTCTAGGACATTTTAAATACTTCATAAAAAAGCTACCAGTATTAGTCACTTCGCCTAGTCCAGATCAGAGAGAAATTAATTATTTTAATTTATTTTCCAATTATGCTGATATGGTTTCATACTACAGAAACTGATGTAAACCAAAAAAAGAAAGAAAAGAAAACCAAGCCAAAACATCTGCTGCATGTCATTTGGGAAAGGGCAAGTCAAAAACAGAGAAAGACCTTCATTCACTGGTGACTTCCTGTGGTTCAGTTAAAGTCATGTTTACTGTCAAAATTATTGCATCACACTTTTCTGTAAGTGGACTGAGCAGCCTTGGACTAGATGGTTTAGTTCTGATTAGTTACTGCATATGCTATAGTGACATAAGTAACACACACAACATATACATGCAGTACAATGAATTATATATCACTAGAGAAAAATAAACCAACTGTTAGGGTTGTTTTTGTTGTTCTTCCTCTTCTCTACTTCTTCTTCTTGTAGTCGAAAGCAAGATTTTTTCTACTCCTGTTTCCCCCCATTAACCAACACTCAGCATGCAAGAAAAATCATTACTGTCTAAACAAAGGCATCCTGGGATAGAAACTAGTTGGCCATGTGTGATGAGCTGGTTCAGAGATAAGGAAGCCTAGTGGCCATTTCTTCCCTGCTGAGGTGCTGCAGTTTGGCGCAAGAATTAATTACAGCTTTCACTTTCTCTATTTCTGTTGGATGGCATGCATTAAAACATCACTTCTAACAAGAGCAGTCGGGGGCTGCATACTTTGATGGGTGGGCCATTGTAGTGGAAAAAAAGGGTACACATGCATTACACACAATAATATGGTTTTCTCTAAAGGGAATTTGCAGTGCCTAATCAGTGTGACAGGGAGACAGTGCTTTTAATGCACATTATCTGTTCTGTTGGCTGCAGAAAGGGTCTTATGATGCAGTATTTGCATGTGTGTCTGTGTGTGTTTGTGTGAGAGAGAGAGAAAGAGAGTCTAACTGTGATATAAAGGGAACTCTGCTTTCTCTGTGTGAAAGCAAATGCTAAATCAGCTCAGAACAAGAGAGGCTCTGAAAATTTAGTCAATTAAAGAAGCGCTCAGGGATGCCATTAATCCAGCCCAGTGAGTTCTCTCATTGCAATGAGAGAGAGAGATAAAGAAAGAAAGAAAGAAAGAAAGAGAATTTCATTATAAGTGGAGCACAGTGTCATGTGGCGGAAATTATTTAACACTGCAGATAAAGTATGTTTAAATTGGGTCACCAAATGCACTTCAGCACTGGCAGACTGTATAACGAGGCTCGGCCAAAACTGCACAAGCGTGGCGGCTTGTGAAATGCAGCTGCTTTCTACTTGAGCTAAGCTGACTTAACACCTTTATAGAGGACAATCCAGCATTCATGTCCATGACATGTGTCAAAAGACAGGTAAACAAGCCTGATTCATTCACTCACATATTCATCCTTGGGTCTACCCACCAAGCTGCATGTTTTTGTGAGATAGGAGGAAAGTGGTGAAACTCCATGTACACACAAGGAGAACATGTGAAACTTCACAAAGGGGGTAACCTGGGCTCGGGACTAACCCTGGGACTAACCCTAAGATCCTGGAGCTACAAGATGGCCCAAAAGTGACAATTTGTGACAAATAAGCAAAAAATAAATGCTGCTGCTTCTTCTTCTTTGATCTTTTATCCCACTTAGATGGATGGGATGAAAATAAAAGTTGGTTTAACTTGATTTGAGTACAAGTTGAGTTAGCATCAACTTGTTTCATACAGCTGCAAATTGTTCCAGTAACTGCACTCAGAGTATGGGCTTTTATTTCAGTGTAGATTAGTTCACAAAAGCACAAGGAAGTGGAGGTGTTAGTAGGCATTAATCGATACAGTCAGGAGGAGTGTGGCATTGCAATGGGTGGGAGTGTGTCATACTGATGAGTTCCTGACCAAGCTGAGAGCTGAGACAAGATGGGAGTGCACTTCACTTGGCTCCTAATCCCTGGAGTTAATGTAGTGCACACTACAAGGCTTTAACAGGGAGACTAGAGAATATCAATTCAGTAGAATTCTGACTATAGTGTTAAGATAGCTGAGCTAGTCATACTGTTCAGCTTTTAGGCCATCCATACACACACACAAACACACACACAGACCCTACTGGTAAAATGTTTGTGAACACCTGACCATTACACACACAAGTGCTTTGTGAGCATCCCATTACAGATTTTATTATAAAATCCTCCACTCTTTTGTGAGGACCACACACACTCCTTATTGAACTGCATGTTTTTGGTGGAAGTGGCATTACATATATGTTAAACACACGAGTCTACTCATTACCCAATCTTAGATCCCAAGTATAAATAAAAAAATTAAAAAATAAAGATCAGCCATAACATAAAAAACACTGACAGGTAAAGTGTTTAACATTGATTATCTCATTACAATGGAACCTGTCATTGGGTGGGATATATTAGGCAAGAGAACAGTTACTTCTCTAAGTTGTTTTATTGGAAGCCAGAAAAACGGGCGACCGTAAGGATCCGAGTGACTTTGACAAGGGCCAAATTGTGATGTCCAGACAACTGGGTCAGAACATCTCTAAAACAGCAGGCCTTGTGATGTGTTCCTGTTATGCAGTGGTTAGAACTTACCAAAAGTGGCCCAAGAAGGACAACCAGTGAGCCAGCGACAGGGTTATGGGCATGCAAGGCTCACTGATGTGCATGGGGAATGAAGGCTAGCCAACCTGTTCCAATCCCACAGAAGAGCTAAATTAGGATGGATTGCTAAAAAAAGGCAATGCTGGGTATGATAGAAAGGAGCTAGAACACACAGCGCCACACAGCTTACTGTCTATGAGGCTGTGTAGCCCATGCTGACCCCTGTACACCACTGTAAGCTCCTATATTGGGCACATGAGAAATCTTTTGGGGAAATTTTCAGAAATTCTTTGGGGAAAAGATGGCACCAGGATGCATTATTGAAGAAGGCAAGCTGGCGGAACCAGTGTGATGCACTGGGCAATGTTCTACTGGGAAACCTTGGGTCTTGGCATTCATGTGGATATTACTATGAAATGTAATACCTACCTAAACATTGTTGCACACCAAATAAACCCTTCAAGGCAAAGGTATTCCCTAATGGCAGTGACCTCTTTCAGCAGGATGATGGTTTGAGGAACATGACAAAAGTTTCAAGGTGTTAACTTGGCCTCCGAAATCCCCAGATCACAATCCCATTGAGGATGAGTGAGCTGTGCTGGACAAGCAAGTCTGATCCATGGAGGGCCCAGACCACAACTTACAGGACCTGAAACACAACTTAAAAGATCTGCTGCTAATGTCTTGGTGCCAGGTTTTAAGGTTTTGATTTTAATGATATAGCTGATCAGAGCAGATATATTCATCCTGACACCACTATGGGTTGTCTGACAAAGAAATCGCATTCTCACTACAAATACATATAAATTCTGGTGGGAAACTAGACTTAGTCAGATTAGACATAGCAGTTCATAATATAACTACTGCATACCAGAATGCAAAATTGTTGCCTAAGCAGTTCTAGAGATATGAAATGTGTCAATTGCAGTAATCTCTTTGGATGAAATTTCACAAAATTTGATGTACATATAAAGAATGTTGCAGTGATGCAGGGTGTGAGATTTTACAAAGTTTGAGCTAATAAAGTGGTAGAGTTTTACTTTGAACCTTAAGCACTAGGTGATACCATTCCATAAATTAATCATAATGAGCTAGGATAATATGCCTCCTAGAGGCCTAGTTGCCATAAAAACATTCATAATTTTAGACAAAACAGTCTTTGGGCTATTGCCCAAAATTGCTTCGAGTATGTTCCACTCCAGGAAGTGTTCGAAAAAAGGCAACATATACCTAGTGACATAAATCTTTCCATATAAAAGACATGTGGGGATACAACTTCCATGTGAATTGGTCTGTTATAGAAGAAAAAAACCTGTGATAAAGCAGTCTATATACGATTCCTTATTAACGATAATGAATCCTTACAATAAAATCCAGGAAGTGCCTCTCTGTTTATTAATGGCTGAGTGAGCTAAAACTACTTAAGTAAGCTAGTATGCAATTAGGGACACAGTCTTTAAATAGGTTTCACGAAAAATGAATCTTTGTCATGTTTCATTGTTAGTGTGAAGAGGTACAGAATATTGAAACTGGGTCTAATCAAAGTGCAGCATGTTTAATAGGTCTAGATATCAGATTTTAAAATCTGAAATATTGGAGTGCTTCAGCTGCATTGCCTCCACATGGCTAAGGCTTATGCCTATTGTCAGAAAAGCATCTATGAACCTAGATAATGGTGTTATAGTCCTGTACATGAAGTATGCAGAACCAATATGACAGTGGATGGAAAGGAAAAAATGGACATGAACTCAGATGACAGGCTTCAGAAAACAATACGCCTACAATTGGAAACTGACATCACTGATTTGTCTGCTTTTCTTCCTTTAACAGCACAACAAATTCTGTGTGAAAGAAAATGATAATCAACTGTCACAGTACCTGGTATTTATCTACCACTTCTAAATTTAAATTCAGTGAACTTCCTGTAATTTTAACATAATTTGCCAAGTTGACAGCTTAAGGTCTTATAAAACTGTAGAGTGCTCTGGGGATGTTTATATGTCTGTGTTCTAAGCACGCACAGACGCACAGACACATGCGTGTCACTTCCCAAAAACATGCCATTGCATGAATGTAATTTACCTTAATTGGACCTTAAGGACGGGCGGCACGGTGGCGCAGTGGATAGCGCTGTCGCCTCACAGCAAGAAGGACCCGGGTTCGATCCCCGGGTGGGGT
>JAOTRJ010000019.1:14793050-14808201 GCA_028564905.1 Leptodoras praelongus
CGCTCAGAGTTGCCGGCTGGGCACCGGCTCCCCCGTAACTGGGAATAAGCGGTACAGATAATGACTGACTGACTGACCTTAAGGACCACTCTTCTACCTTTTGTTCCTTTTAAAAGTAAAACATAAAGGCATACCCCATACACATTCCCAGTTAAAAAAACACATAACTAACAGCAGAAAAGAGCACCCTTGAGGGTTCCAACCTGTTACAAGGTACAGTTTATACCTTTTTTCCTCAGTCTGTATGTTAGGCAGCATTCCATTTACCTGGAAGTCAAAAGTCACAGCTGGGAATGATGTCACACCTGAATTGACTGCATTCCAGTACAAGTTGGAATAGCTGTTCTAACTAGGTTAGCCATCGGTAGCAATACCAGTTGATAGCAACACATTATGTTGTATTGATCTTTGTCACTGATTCAGTAAGCGTGTGAATTGTACTGTTTACAGAAAAAGTGACACTAAAAAGTCTGAGAGTCATTGTCATTGGCTATACTGTTTGATGTTTCTTCATTGCAGCATTCATCTTTGACCACTTCCTGGTCATGATTGCTGTGTAAATGTTAAAACTGGGCACATGGTGAGAATACACCCTGGGCATCCATCATCACAAACACACACACATTTACACCTGTGGGCAGTTTAGCTAATTCAATCCACCTACATGCATGTTTATAGGACTTAGGAGAAATCTGGAAAACCTGGAGGAAACCCACACAGACATGGGGAGCACCTGCCACACCAGATGTTTATGTTCTGCAGTAATATTAGGAAACAGACAGTGGAATGAAGAGACCACATGTATCATTTTATATTCATTAGAGCTGAATAAACATGAGAAAAGTCACTGTGTAATGAAGTATTGAAGGTTTGGGTATATCAATGTCAGATTATTTGTTTAGTAAAACTGCGAGAATATCACTTTCTTTTATACAGAAGTTTACAGGCCAGTAGAGATCTGTAAATCTGGAATCCAGGTCTGTGAATGTGATTCGCTTCTGTTTATTCATGTAGACTTTTAGTGCTCAACGGCTAATTAATACACCAGACACTGAGGTTGCGAAGCTAGACAAGGATACCTTGAGCATCCGCAGAATATACTGACCCAAATACTATTTCTGTTGTTCAGTGATGACTGCACTCACTCACTCATATGAAAAGGATAGTTCATTTAAAAATAACAGAAAACTACATGCTTGCTATGAATTAACGTTCAAAATATTCTCTGTGGCAGATTTTAGGAATATTACTTTTTCTTGTCTTTGACCCATGAACAAACTGCACGTTATCTTCAAGAATTAATTTAAACTCACATTACTGTCAGATCTGGCACAAAGCAAGCAATCCAACTTCCATGAGTATTGAGTCCTTATATTTAGTACTGCAGATACAGAAGAGAGGAACACACTTACTTATCTGCAATTATGTTCATTCATTAGACTGATGCTTTTATCCATAACAATGTGGAAGAGAGGCAGAATCTAGTCTCTTAAGACTAAGCTTTAACCATCTGACCAGAAACAAGTGTAAGTTAGGTAGCTGTAGGACACACACACACACACACACACATACACACACACACACATACACACACAGTGGAGCCATTCTCCACTGATCAGCCATCATATCAGTCATCTCATTAATGTTCCGCCTCTGACATCAACATCCTAATTGATTAAAGTGAAAAATGGCTGCTCTCGCTTTAATTAATTCATAACGGTAAAACGACTCTGACAGCAAATAAAATGTAACTTGCTGCAATTAAACATAATTTTAATTGGGTTAAACACTCAAATCCCTAGAACTAATCTGACACCTTACAGCTTTAAGACAAGTTTGGCAAGCAACGATAATGATCACATTTTCTCCCATGTGTAAAATTAAGCTTTGAACAATCTGCCCAGATTTTGATTGTTTTCCGTTCATTGTCCTCTTCCTCAGTGCAACCTTAAAGAAGTAAAAAGCAAAGCAGAAAGTATATGAAATCAATATGATTTTTAATCATCATTTTTATTTAGGTTAGTCAGCCAGCACTGACAAAGAAATAGGCTATAAACCATAAAAACATTACAGTTTTCAATGCTAATTATATGCAATTTAATATTTGATGTAATTATTGTAAAGAGACCTTGGGTTCGTGTGAAAGCTGCTATATAAATCTCACATTTATATTATTATTATTATTATTATTATTAATTAGGATCTCAGTTTTGTTTAACTACCTTACTTAAGAACCATCCAACTAAATAAATAAATAATCAAATAAATGAACAATAACACTTCAAGAAAGCACCTGATGTCCCTGCAGAGATCTGGACTAATACCTGATTATCCTACAAATCCTACAAATGCTCTTGCTGCTAAAGAAAGATTTTTTTTTATCTGGAATGAATTCTGAATTTGAACTGTTAAAAAGCAGTCACAAGAGTCCAAAAATAAATGTGTTTCAAACTATTTTTCTGCTCATTAAAACCCTAATGGTAGGAGTCACTGATGTATATGCTAAGTAAGGCAATTATTCTCCAATACTGCAACAGTACCAGCATGAGACCCTCCAGGGAAGGGGGTGGTTTTTGATCGGAAACCTACCGCCGCGCGCGAGTGTGAGTGTGTGTGTGTGTGTGTGTGTGTGTGTGTGTGTGTGTGTGTGGTCCCGCAGACTATTAAAAGACATGCCACAAGAGAAGACAAGAAAAAAAAACATGGCACATCTGAAATGACTGTTTTGCATGTGGTCATTGAGGGCCAGCAGATGAATATGGATTAGTGTCTTGTTCTCACTCGAGTGTTTTTCCAGTGAGGAAGACAAGCTCCTACCTGCGGGGCTGAGATTGCTTAATAAATGACATGCTGTCCCATATCTCAGCCTAATTCTCAGATTTGATTCAGAGGTAGTTTCTTATAAATGAATTCAGCAATTAAAAAAAGATAAATAAAATGCTACTGAAGGAGTGTCTAAGTGTGCCAAGTCTGCCAAGTTATGATTTCCACCACCACCAATAATCATTCTTCTCCTCCTCCTCCTCCTCATTTGTATAAAATAATTTTTTATAGCATTATATTCTTAATGATTATAGCATGTCAAAGAATCAATATAAATTAACAAATTGACTGTAAATCTCTGTAAATATTACTATTATAATATTACTGTAAATATTACTGTTATCTTTTATGCAAATTTTATTTAGCAAACCAAGATTCCACGAGACTTAAGAATCCCAAAGATTAAGACTAAGCCAAGTTAAACTGATATGTTTTAAAACTGGATATTGGATTAATGTTCCTAATGTTCTCTGGAACACTAGTCCAGAAGTTACACGCGATGTAAGAAAACCATCTTTCATCAGTTGAGCTGTGACTGATCCTTGGGATTAACAGTAGTCCTGCCTCAGCTGAGTGAAGTGCTCAGGATAGGCTATACTGTTTCAGGAGATCAGCGTGATAGGCTATTCAGAGCTTTAAATGTCATGAGCTGGAACTTAATAGACATACGGTTTAGCATGAATAAGACTGAGCTAATGTGCTCTCGCTTATTTCACGGTTTCAGACTTTCAGAAATGGCCATTTCTTCCCTTTTGTCAACAAAAGTATTTGAATGAGTCTCTGGAATGTGGCTTTGTGATCTTTGTGATCATAGTCATGTTAGTTGACTGGCATGTTAGTTGACTGCTGGTTTGGGGGTAACTCATGCTGGTTATCAATTAAGCTGGGTTAATTTTATTTTTTTTTTTCCAATAGTATTTAGTACTGGTTTTAAAGTAGATAGTAAATAATGTGCAATACTACCAAATTCTCACTCATGATCTAAGCTGTGTTGCCGGAGCTGTTCCCAGCACTCATCACATGGAAGACAGGGAAACACCCTGGACAGGTTGCTAGTCCATCGCAGGGCAGACACACAGACATTCACACACATTCACAATTTAGTATCTTCAATTCACCTGACTGTATGTCTTTAGACTGGACAACATGCAAACTCCACACAGAAAAGACTCTGGCTGCCCAGTGACTGATTCAACCTCAGGACCTTCTTGTTCCACTGTACTATCAAATTACTAATGGTAAATATCATCAAATTACTAATGGTAGGTGTTACTAAATCAGCTTCAGTAAGTACTGATAGCATGTCAGTAAAAATGCTCGTATAGTTATAGAATTAATCAATATTTACTTGATTAGTAATAACATCAGTTTAAAAGCGGGAGCTGAGGACAGCAATGACATTTTTGAGTGCCATTGCATCTGAGCCACACAAACTTAGGGTTGGAACAAGCACCTTAAAGATGTGTTACAACTGACTGTATTTTCACCACAAGTGCAAATCTTTTGGACACCAAGAGAACATGATTGGCCTTCAGTCTGGATGGGAGGCTCTCCTTCCTCTCTTCCCTGCCCTGTGATACTAAATGATTGGCTATGGTCACCTATGGAGCTACTACAGTCTTACTATTTACTAATTTACAGCATAGTTCAGGATTATACACTTTATAAATGTGCAAGAGTGTTAAGAGTCAGGGAAGAGGGGAGAGACACCTCGGAGGGAAAGAATTCACATCCGATCATGCTTTAGACTTGAGGGCAAGTCGGTGCTTGTGGTAGAAAGAGAGGATGGAAATAGGAAAACATAGTCTCACTACAAACAAGCATCAGTGTAGATCCCACAAGAGATTTCATAATGTTCATTCTCACATCTTGTACATTGCCCAAAATGTATATTGTTTAAGAGAAAAAAAAATACAGTGAACTGAAATCACTACCTACATCACCCTGTATCACACAAAAAAAGCAGTTTCAGAAGCAATTTGTTTGAAGTTTTTTCAAAAATTGTTCCAAACTGGGATAAGACTGGCATACAGAATCCAGCAGTTTAGGATAATGCTGTTAAAAGCTTATTGCATTGCAGAGGCTTTTCTCAGAATCCCTTGCTTCTGTGTAAAGACCCTTTTAGACAAACTACTTTCACTAGAAACACGAGGCGTAATTAAATTTGATTTATTTTGAACTCATCTTCAGAGGCTCCGAGTCTGACATCAAAGAGTGTGGAAATATGGAGCGTCACTCTTCTGAAAGCCGACTGCATCATTCCCGGGTTGGATTCAGTACAAGCATGGTGCCATATTTCAGAAGAATCTTCTTTGTGTGTATGTGGGTGTGTGTGAAAGTGTGTAGCCACCTTCCAACTAACCACTGGGAACACACACCTTCGACTAAACAACTCAAGCCACATTTCAACAGTAATCAATTACAACATTCTGGTAAACAATAAGAAGGCAAACAGCAGCGAACCACAGAGCAAACACTGCAAAGTGAAGCTTAAATATGAAAACACAAGATTCCTGCACAGAACCCAGATAGCCGACGCTAATGTGCTTTACATGAACAAACACACTCTCACAAAACACCCATCACCCCACAGTGCAGGCTGGAGTGCTTGAGTATTGTTGGGGCTCAAAAAGTCAGAGAGGTTAAGCACATTTCTGAGCATCTACTCTCTCTCCGTAGGCAACTGGGTTTCTATCGAGATAAAAGGGCTCATTTTAAACACAGTTTGTCTTGAATGATAGCTGTCGAACCGGTAGCATGATGCACGATTGTCTCACTTAGTAGAGTTAAATCCCACGAAGTGGCCTTTTACGTTAGGATACAGAATCCTAATATGTACTTGGAATAAGAAAATATTGCTTACTCTCAGTGTGATTATTAGATGAATTAGCTAATAATAGTCTGGGTGGACTTTACACATCAGTGGAAGTATTCTGCCATATTGGTTGTTTTAATTCTCTCTGGCATAAAGAATGTTTTATTTTATTTATCAAGAAGCTTTTCTCTGCTCTATGACCACATAAACAGTCAAACCAGTCTAACACACATCTCCAGTCCTGTGTCCAACCCACTTTAGTCACCTTTCTTAAAGCTCTGTGTGGTTCCTATAGTAGGGGTTGTGTCTTGTGGCTTCTGAATTCAATGGGCTGATGTTTTTTTTCAAAGTGGCTTACAAGTGAGATAGAATTGAATCCATTTGAACTCAAAACATTCATTAGCACATAAGCAGTCTGTGTATTGTATGTATTGTATGTGTGTGTATGTGTGTGTGGTGTTAATGTCAGGTTGGTATGGCTCATGAGTATGGTGAAAAGTGGAAAACTACAACCTCAGCCAAACTAAGTATAACTTATTCTGTATTGTTAAGACCAGAAATAGGATTTGCCTTACTAGCATATAGATGGAAGCTAAAAATGTGTAGCACATGCCTGACCACCACATATTCTAGTAATATACTTAAAAAGGTCTGCTGTAGTGTGTAATACTGATAAAGCTGGGAAAATGGTCTGCATGTTCTATAACTGTTTGGTGATTAACATTTGCATTTGCTACTGTCTTATCTTAGTTAAGTAAGGAACACTTCAAGACAGGCAGTCTTAAAGAGAAAATAAACAATGACAAGGTAGGGGGCTATAAAAATCAGTTTATTCCTTTTTTTTGTTCTGCAAGATTTATTCCTTAGCTTATAATATATATTTTCACATTGTAGCTTCTGATAAACAGTTGCTCTCTCTCACCAGCCAAAAAACCCCAAAGCAAAAACAACCAAAAAGAAAAAAACAACAACAAAGCTTTCCATGTTACCAAGCAATCCTGACACCTATTCTGTTGATGGAAAATCTACAATGCTGACACCAGACACTTCTGTTAAGAAAATGTCCCCTTACAGAAATCTCCATCATGACACTTATACAGTTTGCTTTGACAAATAACACCACATCTTCAATCTTCCAATTCAGAGGTAGTTGTAGTTGGGGGTAGTAGCTCAGTGGTTAGACATTGGACTACTAATCTGAAGGTTAAAATCCTAGCACCACCAACCTGCCACTTTTGGGCCCTTGAGCAAGGCCCTTAACCCTCAACTGCTCATTTGTATAAACAAGATAAATGTAAGTCACTCTGGATAAGGGTGTCTGCCAAATGGCATAAATGTAAATGTAATAAATAATTATGTGGAGGATCTGTTTTATAAGCCCCAAATGTGAATGAGATACTTCAAATGATCAAATTCATTCAATTTAATGATGCCATTAATTGTGCCTTGAATCTAAACCTTCTTGTGAATCAGATCCAAGAATTCAACAGAGCTGTGGAATACGCAATACTGCTGCATGTAATGGGACTGTCTTCTTCTTTATAGGTCATGGGTATCTGGATAATTTTCCCCATATCACTTGTCCTTAACTAGCACAGATCTAAAATAAATGCTTTAGTAAACCTGAAGTTTTATTTATTGATCATGAAAAAGCTGAAGGAAAAAAGCAGTTGTATAAATCATTCACCATCACTGTGCATGAAAGAGAAGTTGATATTGGTGGAGCTGAAAATCCCAGTAAGGTCATGACCTTTAGTGACAGCCTCGACTGACTTTATGGGCTCAAACACTAAGCACAGGGCAAGGGGGGAGTAGTAGGGGTTATATGAGCCTGACCCTAAACCCGCCCTTCTCTTAGCCATGCCCACCCACACTAACACAACCTACTGCTCTGTCTTTTCACCCACTCAGTCTGTCACTATGAATGAGAGCAACCTGTGTGTGTGGGGTGAGGGACATGTGAGACAGAAAGAGAGACAAAGAAGGAGAAAGACAGCAAGAGGAGGAGGAAGAGAGAGAGAGGGGGGGAGAGAAAGAGAAAGACAGAGGGAGAGAAAGACTGCTAAATGGTGAGTTCAGGTCTGCAGGATAAGGAGAGACAAAGACATTGTTGAGAGACATAAGCCTCTCTGAAATGGAATCACTCCCTGGAGATGGGGGTTTCTTTCCTATACACACTCCTGTTCACACAAACAGTCACACACAGCACCAGTAGGACAGTGGACTCTGATAAGGATTCCTACACAAACTAATTGGACAAAAAGTGATACCCTAATGAAAATAGTACTGGAATTACTTGAATTAATTGAACAGCTACAGCAACAAAATTCATTGTACTCCTTGTATTTAGTGGGTAAAAAATCATTTCTAATGAGGAAACCCATTCTAATAATCAATCCCATCAGCTAATAGCATTGTGCAATAACCTGAAATGTACTATATTATGCAAAATGCATGATGTAAGTATTTTTCTGTTTAAAGACTCAACAGTAACTTGATAGTTATAAAGAGAAAAGGTGAGTTAATAATTATCATACATATGGTTTGGATTCTCTCTGGAAAACTTTTAACATCTAATTAGTCTAATGATCAACAACTTAAAATGAATTTTAAACAAGTCTAAGATGGAAGATACACACAGCAGGTGAATTGTGATATAAGTGATAACTTTAGAGAGTTAAAAAAGAAAAAAAATGTATGTACGTTCTCTCTAGGTTGCTTATTAAAGCAAATGCAAACATAAAAGCAAAGACGCAAAACCCATAGCAAACGAAGCTCCTTCTCCACCTCAAGGCATGACATTTCCTTTCATTTCAGTGACAAGAAAACGACCTGAGACAACTTTGCACGTCAGATTGTGGGGGCCAGAGAAAGCCGAAAGGACAGGAAAGTGGTCTGCCAAACAATTCAGCTTTAAAAGTGCCAAGAAATGATATCAGAGAAAGAAAGAAAAGGTCAGAAATATGAAAGACCATCTCGCTGTGAGGTTCAACACTGACTGTGAAGGATAAGAACATGTCAGGAGAAACATTTTTTAACAAAAAAGTTGTCTTCACAAACTCTTCAGTATGAAACCAAGGATTGCAAACATGTAAACAAGAACCACACTGCTATTCTACCCATAAAAAATAGCAGTAACAAAAGAGTGAACTGTAACTCTGGTAGAGGAAGACAGCAAGCCCCCCGGCCAAGTTATTTCTCTTCAGTGACAATATAACAACCCGAGATGGTTTTGAACTTAGGAACAGTGAAGCAGGGGCAAATGACATACAGTTAAAAGGATGGGAAAGTCATCTACAAACAACTCTGCTTTAAAAGAGCCAAGAAAAGCACAGAAAGAAGCAAAATAAAGAAATTTTAAATTTGAATTATTTCCTAGAAATATAAATTTGAAGTTAAGAACTTACCATATGAAGGTAAAAAGGCCCCCAAGATAAATCAGAACCTCAAATCCTTCAGTATGAGAGCCGTGAAACAATGCTATTTCCCCAAAAAATGAAATAAAAGAGTATAATCCAGCAAAATGGAGAAAAAGATCTCCAGGTGGACACTGTCTGAATGAGCGTGCCGATCAAATCCACCTGCCTGACATGCTGAGACTGTGTGTGTGTGTGTGTGTGTGTGTGTGTGTATCTGCGTGAGAGAAAGTGTGTCTCGAGGGAGAGGCGTGAGCTTTCTGAGACCGGGAACAAGGCCAGTCCAGACTCATACATACACACACACCTCTCTCTCTCTCTTTCTCTCTCTCAGGTGTTGAGTTACAACAAGCCCCCAAGGGGCCGGATTAACACTTCTCAACCAATCAGAGAACAGAGCTGCCCCGTTCGTTCCCTGCACAGGTAAGTGTAACCAGGATGAGTCCCCGCCTAGTGTTTCTGAGATTTAAGAGGCATTTGAGTTTATTTGAAACGAGGCAGACAGACTGGCAACAGAGCAGTCATAAAGATAATGGAAATAAAGGAGGGTGTGTGTGTTAACTGACAATAACCCACCACGCAGTGTTCACTGATAAATAATGTTTCTGTCTCACTGACCTTAAATCATACAGAAATTATTTTGAATATATCTCCCATATATAACCTCTCCATCATCACACTAAACAGTCATAGAAATAGATTTCCCATTTCAGGGTTTACCTCAACACCTCATTTAAAAAAATATAGAGAATTTCCTTTTCAAAATCTAGTTTCTTCCACCACCCACTTTCAAAGTGTGCTTTTTGCCTCCCAGTTTTCAAAATCTATTTTCCGATATCAAGCTCCAAGTACACTTCTTTTTATAAATTTTATAATATTAAGTTTTTGTCACTGAGGATCACCTGGTAACATTATACAGTGAAGCAAAAATCAATGTAATTCTTATGCAATGTAATAGTAATTAAATAATTACATATTAAATAAATAATTATTTAATAAAGAAAATCTAATTGTTTTGTTCATTGGTACACTTTGTATTTAATTTATGTTGAATGAGGTCAGAGCTGCCATTAGTAATATGTTTAAGTGAAAGTGTCTTTGACATCCAAAAAGCACCTACTTCTGGACTGGACTTCTTTGCACAATTTTTTCATTGTAAATCACCTGCATTCAAACACTCAATGATCACTGCTTTTGGGATAGTTCTGTTTGCTGAGTAATATCACTATAGTAATGTAACCTGAATTCATCTGAGCATTGTCATTTAGAAGTGACTATGGCTCATTGTTCTAGACAGACAGACTGACTGAATATGAAACAGAGATTAAAAGAGGCAGCAAGAGTTGGAGAGAGAGTGTCAGAGAGACTGTGTTTATGCGAAGCAAGAGGAATGTTTTGTTGAGCTCTGCATGGACGTGATGACACACACACATGCAGAATTACAGCAAAATCATAAATACAAATGGGGTGTTCACACACAGGAGATGAATTTAAACAGACAAATTAGCACAGGAAATGAGACTGAGTGTTCTCTTCGACAACACACACTACACAGACTGATGAATAAACATGTAATGAGTATACAATAGTAAATGATGGGGTGGTGTGAAGCGTTACCACAACAAAGTTCATTGATTTAATAACAGGACATCCTGAAGTGTTTTATTCATTCTATACCACAACAAATTGCCAAGGATAACACTTTTTTAAATCAACTAAAGAATTAGCTAATTTAAGTTAGTTCCTGTTATCATTTAATAGCAGCACAGGAAGATTTTCACATCATAGACCAAATACATGTATGTGAGGAAGTGAAGCACACCAGCAAATAGATTTAGAATGGTTAAAGAAGAAAAGAAAATCAATGTTTTGGAAACTCAATGTGTCATTACAATCACATTCCCTCCACCAGACTATCAAGTTTGGGCTGATCAGGTCCAAGCTTGTGTCCAGATGACAAACTAGCTACTCTGCCCCGATGGCTCTCCAAATTGAGCCACAGCCTGAAGCTCTCTCTGCAGCATCGGTCGCACTGTGGATGGCTCTTCACCTACTCTTTCCCTTGACTGTCCAGCTTATTTTTCTCCGGCTACCTTGCCAACACTGACAGACCTGATCATGGTACTTGTGAGCTTCCTCTCAAATGCTTCATCCAGGTGGTCTTTCCATGGTAATGTCAATTCCAGCAACACATCTTGCTTCATGGAATCAGAAACCAGAACCACATGAGGTCTTAAGGAAATTGTTTTTTTGGACGGGCAGGTCTTCTTTGCCTGTTCAACTCAAGCATTGATGGATTCTACAAAGGTCTTCAGGACCTGGTCATGACTAAATCTCTACTGCATTTCTCCCTGTGCTTTATCACAGCACCTTAGTATCTGCTCAAGGGTTCCAAGTTGTCCCAGCCTTGCATCATATGTGGAGATTTGTTGGACTGGGAAGCACATCATATACAGTGTGGACAATGAAATTGATATAGTCTGGCATAGCATTCCACAGCACAGCCCAGGTCCACCTCCCAACCAAAGCATTGTCCTCTCCTTATACACTGCTGTCCTCACTTCCTTCTTGAATGGGTCCTGGATTGAAGCTCCATCAGCTTCTTAAGCACTTGAAGGATTCACCTGCAGCATGGAACTGACTCTGTTGTGACAGTCAGGTCATTCATAAACTCCCTGATGGGTAGTTGGCATTCATTGGGCAGATTTTGCAGCCCTCTGCACTTGGCTCAGCCAACTTTGTGAGCATGTTCATTCACAGGGAGAACAGGGTGACAGCTCTTTGACGTCCAAATTTGTTGCTGATTTTGGAAGGTGGACATCACATGGAAAACTGGCCACCATAATACACTGAGCTGAATATGTAATCAGCCATGCATTTCTCCACTGAGCTTGCTTCCACATGTTTGCACAGCCATCCATTAAATACATATGCATGCAGAGGGAATGTGGACATTGTGTGTTGTTTTGTAAATGGAGCTTAAACTGCATTTAGGCTCATAGGCAGCTTTGTACATGATACACAAGGTAACTTTGACCAGAATCCAGTGTAACGGCATTTGAAAAAAGGGCCAAGCTGCATAATCTATATTTGTCACCGTTAGTGCCCCCTGCAATTACTTATATGTGAGAGATTCTTTTCTTGCATACTTGGACTACCAGGGGTTGAAGTTGAAGCTGGTTAAACTCCTCCTATAAACCTAACCCTAATCCTAAATCCCAGTCCGAGACACACTCCACCCCCTGGACTTTGGCCCGATTCCACTCCATATCAGGAAATATCAGGTATGACTCTACCCTATGAACTTTTTTGCTCTTCAGCAACATGTACTTGCATTATTTGGTACTGAGTCCATACATGGAAAGCGAATTACACCACAAATTAAGAACAAAAGGCACTTTTGTGCTTCAAATCATGGTAAAAACAAATCATGGTAAAATAAAATGTGGCCAAAATAATGGGCAACTATGGACAAACCATCTAAATGAGTAGCCTGCAGATATTACTAGGAAGCTTAGCAAATGTCAACAAAAGGTTATATTATTTGATCTGTACTGTATTTATTGGAATATAGTAACAGTATTGCAAAGCATTAATAGCCCATACAATCAGCCTTCCACCAGCCTTCAATCTCAGAACACCAGAAAGGCACATATGAATATTGGATATGTTGGTGTGAGCTCTTTATTGTGGCTCTCAACATCAAATGATTTTGCCACTTTGATTTAATACATCAGGCCTGTGTTGAATTTGAAATAATTTCATGAACAGTGTAATTAACATAATTAATATTCAGTTAATTAAACTTGCAGTACTACACAAACAGAATTTTTATAATTAAGTTTTTAATTATTTACTAATTATTTATCTGCAGTCTTGATGTGAACTCTCTGAGCGATGTATTTGGATGGACACAGGATATTGTGTGTTGATTTTTCTTATGCATGACAGGTGCTGTGGAACAGCAAAATATTTTTTGCCTAGGTAACAGTAAAAACTGCTGATAGAATGGACAGGACTTGGGAAGGTGTTGAGGATCAGTGTGTATTATGGATGAACAGAATATGTAATCAGCCACACTTACTATTTCTCCAATACAACTAAGTAAATAAAACATAAGACAAGGGTCAAAAAACAATTCTCACAATTGTGAGCCTTGTGCTTATATGCACAAATTCTAGAAGTTAACAGTAAGTGTGCCACTAAGTGTGCAAGAAGAGTCATTAATATTCAGGTGAGAGTCAACTGCTGACACAGAGATGTAATGAACATTTTTCAGCTCAGTGAGGGTCATTTGAATTTTTTAAAACAATGGACATAAAAGCAATGTTCAGTTGGAAAGGTATGCTTTAGTCTAGTATCCAAGAACACTTTGAACAGTGTCACTGTTGAGCCTTGAGCAAGGCCCTTAAACTGTTGTATAATAAATTGGATAAATGTAGCCCTTAATTCTTAAGTTAAATGAAAGTAGTTCTGTATAAGGGTGTCTGCAAAATGCTGTAATGTTTATTTCTCTATTAATCACCAATATTAATTAGCTGATTACTGTACATTACTAAGCCCTATACTCTGTCATTTTGTTTATATTCATTGTTGATTTCTTTGTCTCATTTATGGCACTAGCTCTTTGTATTATCCTATAATCAGCAGGCTAGTACAGAGATTTTCCATGATCGTGGATTTTGCACAATTTGCACAATTCTACCAGAGCAGATTGACTTGTTTGTGAGAATCCCACTAAAATAATGATGTTAAGTCTATAAATGATGGAGACAGAAAAGACTTTTTGTCTACTTGAAAACATTGCTGTCAACAACCACTTCTTAAAGGGAAAGAGAACAGCTGATGTGATTTGGCAGAAGCACACCCAACCACACCCAGCCTCTTTGGATTCATTCAAACCCCAACCTGTTTTTTAGAACTTTGACACCTGGTGTACTTAAGAACACTCATAAACAATAGAAAAGGACATCATAACAATAAAATGGAATTCGCTTTGCATCAAGTTCATTCAACTGAACCGGAAAAAGTGTGAGCCAGTAGAATAACAGGAACATTTTTCAGTGCATACAGTGCAATTTGCTCACACAGAAAGCATTTTCTGTCTCTAATGACATACACTTGCTCTCAAACAAACAGATGATATTTGAGGAAGACGACAGCCTGGGTGCTAGATGTACACTCCCATCGATATAGGAAACCTATAAAATGTCATCCTTTTTGTATGAGATTCCAAATTGTTCACATTGAATTTAATTGCAATTAGTGGAGATTTTTGTGCAAAATGCCAGTACTTTTATGATGAAACACAAACACACACACACCCTTCATGTATCCCTCATCTAAGTCTACTGTAAACATGAAAAAGAAAATAACATTATCGTCTATAATCTCCCACAACACATAGACACAGACACATACCCACGCACAGAGACCTCAAGGGTGACTCTGTCATAATGGTTCTTTATGTTTTAAAGCCCAAATGAAGCACAAAGCTAATAATTAGTTAGTAGCACAAGATGTTGCAGTTTCATTTCTACCATAAACAGTGTGCCCAGTCTCTCAGATTGTTGCACCAAGCAATTACACAAGATCTTTACAGAAGCTGCCAAATGTCATGAAAAATTTTGGAAATTGTGGTTAAGTGCATAATGGTGGACACTGTCTGTACTCAGCCATAGCAACCATCTGTACATAACTGGCTGTTCCTGTGGAGGCTCTGGATTTGTTCATGCCCTGATCAGTGATGGGAATGTTTGGCAGTTAGATCATTTCCATTGTGTTCAATACTACCCTATTAAAAAAAACCCAGCGGCTAGATCATCAATATGGTGGATATTGTAAGAACATAGGGTCAAATTCAAAGGTTACTATTTACACAGGGAAACTTCTCTGACTTCTGTGTTCAAATTATTTGCACTTAAAATTAATATAAGAGTTTTATCTTGTTGTAAGCATATCTGAAATATTGTTTTTTAGTTTTGTCTAGTGGGCTACACGGTGGCTCGATGGGTAGCACCGTTGCCTCACAGCAAGAAGGTCCCAGGTTCGATCCCCGGGTGGGGCGGTCTGGGTCCTTTCTGTGTGGAGTCTGCAT
>JAOTRJ010000019.1:14867838-14878882 GCA_028564905.1 Leptodoras praelongus
TGGACTGTGGGAGGAAACCGGAGTACCCGGAGTAAACCCATGTGGACACGGGGAGGACATGCAGACTCCACACAGAATGGACCCAGACCGCCCCACCGGGGAGATCGAACCCGGGACCTTCTTGCTGTGAAGCGACAGTGCTACCCACCGAGCCACCGTGTCTCCCACCTGTCATTTTAGACCACAATATTTTTTTAGTATGGTGTACGGCCTCCTTTTGTGGCCAATACAGTGTCAATTCATCTTGCGAATGACATATACAAGTCCTGCACAGTGGTCAGAGGGATTTTCAGCCATTCTTCTTGCAGAAGAAGAGTGCTCTTACCCTGCTAATTGAGCCTTCACACTCTGCTCTTACTGGTGCAATATGCATTTAATGAAGATGGTCCAATTTAGCCATGAATCCTCCCACACTAAAATGACAGGTGTTTCAGTTTCATTGTCTAACCCCTGTAAATGCTAAGGCATTTATGTATCACATTAGGGCAAATTATAGGAATGCCAGCAGGACAATTCCAATATTATGTATGGTATCCGGGCGACACAGTGGCTCGGTGGGTAGCAATGTCGCCTCACAGCAAGAAGTTCCCGGGTTCGATCCCCGGGTGGGGTGGTCTGGGTCCTTTCTGTGTGGAGTCTGCATGTCCTCCCCCTGTCCGCGTGGTTTTACTCTGGGTACTCCGGTTTCCTCCCACAGTCCAAAGTCATGCACGTTAGGTTGATTGGTGGCCCTAGTTTGTGTGTGCCCTACGATGGATTGGCGCCCTGTCTAGGGTTGTTCCTGACTTACGCCCTAAACTGCCAGCTAGGCTTGGACTGTGGGAGGAAACCGGAGCACCCAGAGTAAACATGTGCAAACAAGGGGAGGACCCAGAACACTCCACCCAGGGATTGAACCCAGGACCTTCTTGCTGTGAAGTGACAGTGCTATCTCAAAATAATAACATATCTCAAATAATGACTTAATGTCTTGAAGTAATGACTTAGTGTCTCAACATAATTTAGTATCTCAAAAATAATGGGATGATATTTAAAAATAGTGACTTAATATCTCAACATAATGACTTAGTGTTTCGAAAGAGTGACTTAGTGTTTCAAAAGAGTGACTTAGTGTCTCAGCATAACAAGACTACAGTGTATCTCAACATAAGGACTTATATGGTCTCTCAAAATAATGAGATAATATCTCAAAATAATTATTTGGTGTCTCAAATCAATGATATAATATCTCAAAAATAATTACTTAGCATTTATAAACAAGGACTTAGTATCTCAAAATAAAGAGATAATATCTTAGTAAGACATTTAACTCCTTACTTCAGAATCCCTCTAGCAGGCCTGTTCTGAGTATCCATAATCTGTATTAAGAGAATAAGTGTTGCATATTCTTAAAACACAATCGCACGGAGGCGTGGCGCATGGAAGCGCAGGGGCGCGTGGTAGTGCTGAGACGAGACAAAAGGCAGGGTGACGTCCGACGAGGCGGGCGTCGCAAAGATCCTGCCGGGAGATGAAGCACGCTGGCATGGCGCATGGGAGTGCCGAGGCGCGGTGCTCCGGGACCTCCTATCTGGTCGGTCCGGTCAGGTCAATACTTCCCGCCCGAGTCCGGAAGAGACAACCTATAAATAGGGACAGGAACCGGAAGTAGGCGGGAACAGCGAGCTGGGAAACGGAAGTGGGCATGGTCTCGCGGTTCCTGACATAACCCCCTCCCCCCGAAGAGGCCGTTAAGGGGACCCAGAGGGGTCAACGACAAACAGCCGACTACGACCATCTCGGGGAGGAGTGGGACAAATTTAAAAGAGAAAAGAAAAAAAGGAACAAATAAATCCACAAATAAACAAATACAAAAACTGAACAAATAAACATACACAAACACCAAAACAGACAAACCAAAACAACAAAGAGCATGAACAAACTAACAACAAAAAACAACTCCTCACACCAAGGTTAGAAAAACGAAAACTCAGGTAACAAAGGCATATCTCTAAATAAACATAAGCATAAAAAACACAAACAAGAGCCTAGCATTAAACTTAACTACAAATTTGGCTTCCGAGAAGCTCTTCAAACTCAAAAACCCAGAACAAAGGCAAACAATCAGGCCGAGCTACCTGCGGGAAAAATCGGAACAGGACTTCTTCTGCTAGACCGGGAGCAAAATCCACTCCTCATTCCACCTGTTCTTCTTGGTTGGAAAGAAAACCTGTACCCACACTGGTCAGGTCAATACTTCCCGCCCGAGTCCGGAAGAGATGACCTATAAATAGGGACAGGAACCAGAAGTAGGTGGGAACCGCGAGATGGGAAACGGAAGTGGGCATGGTCTCGCGGTTCCTGACAGTATCTCAAAATAATGAGATAATATCTCAATATGACATTTAATAATATTTTACACAGCTGTGTGGTGATCCAACGTAAAAATAACTGTAGCCAAATTTCTAAACTTTTGCAGCTTTTTAAAACACTTAAGTAACAATCATTGCTCCTCTACCTGACAGGATGTACAGCCTGTACATTTTTATCACAGTGTCTTTCTGTCCTCTACTCAGAAAAGTGCAGATGCAATGATAAAATCTGCATTATGCAGACAATAATGTGTAAATCATAGGCATTTCCATTCTCACACTCTTGTCCATTCTCACAGTAGAATAAAACCCCAAAAGGCTCTATTCTCACAGTCTTGTCCTCATTATCTCTCACCATTTCTTTTTCTCTTTTGCTCTAACTTTAGATCTCTCTCACTCCATAAATAAACATATATTCTGTGATATCAGCACAGTGATATGGCAGATTTTACAAATACATCACTAATTGGCATGTGTAGATGCAGTTGTTAAGCAATATTAATAGGTAAGGATTAGTGCATCATTACTGAAACTTTGATCTGAAACCATCCTAATGTATTTTCTATAATCTATAAATTGTAAGGGAGTACTCCAAGTGGTTTTTGGAAGCAAATGCAGAGTTTATTTTAAGAGGTTCAAAAAGAAACAATATGACAGCACAGAGCGGGAGCAACAAAAATCAGAGAAAACAAAGGAGCTAATAACGTTGCATAGAAGAGTCAGTCGGGGCTCCAAACAGAAAATGTCCAGCTCCGCGCTCTGGCTCAGGACCTGCACACAGACAGGGTAACACAACAGGAGTACGTGAGGGCAAACTCAGACAACACACGAGAAGAAGGCTAGTGCACAAAACCAAAATGAAAAGGTAGACACTTAGCTTCGAGGCAGAATCTTGTCAGAAGTGTTGAGCAGGTTCGCGAAGTGAGTCAAACATCGAATTCAGAGATTAACACTCATAGGTCCCGCAAGGAAGCCCAGCCAGAAGGCGCCCTAAATAGGGAGAGCGAGTCAATGAGGGCTCTCCTCCCAGATGGGGCGCAGGTGGGGCAATCAGGCCGAGCTACCTGCGGGAAAAACCGGAACACTTCTTCTGCTAGACCGGGAGCGGACGTTAGGGGGAAGGTGGTGGCCCCTAGCGGCCGCTGATGTGACATAAATAACTATCAAATGTTTGTGTTAACCAGTAAATTGGCTTCTTCTTCTGCCCTTCCTTCTAAATCAGGGGTGTCCAATCTTATCCACAAAGGGCCGGTGTGGGTGCTGGTTTTCTTTCCAACCAAGCAAAATCCACTCCTCATTCCACCTGTTCTTCTTGGTTGGAAAGAAAACCTGTACCCACACTGGCCCTCCGTGGATAAGATTGGACACCCCTGTTCTAAATGAATGCTAGGAAACACATTTACAGACAAAGATGTGTTAAAATAAATACACAAGATACAGGTGTATTTATTTTAACACAGAGGAAACAGTCCAAGAAGACAACAATGCTCAGAACATGGTATAAATAAAGAGGGGGGAAAAGGGGGCAAAAATCCAAAAACTAAGAATCCAAATGCACAGAAGTATTCCAGTGGCATGGGAACAGGGCTGGAGTACACCACGCTCTGAAGCAGGGAAACTGGGGAAACAAAGAACAAAGCTAAGGGGCAGATAGTGAACTGGTGAGCTAAGTGCACTATAACACAAGGTGACACAAAGTGAGCCAAGGGGCCAAGGGGCTAACTCTGGGAGCCCTTTCTCTCCTTCTGGGTCTGCCCAGCTTGCAAGGAGCAGGTTTGTGGGGGTACCTGTTCTGGAAGCCTTGGACAGGCAGTTGAGGACATCTTCAGCAGATACACAGGAATTCTCGTCAGCACCATAACCCTCCCAGTACACCTGGGGTACAAAATAGGCTTAAAGGCTTAAATAGTCTTTGGAACTTGGTGAACTCTTGGTTGACCCTTTCAGCTTGACGATTAGCCTGAGGATTATAGCCAGAGGTTAGGCTTACCCTGATTCCTAACTTGTCCATGAAGGAGTTTCCAAAAAAAAAAATCGTCTCTGTCACCGACATTATAATTTTTTTCGATAGGAGTGAACTTACAGGAGTAGAATGCTACGGGATGGAGCTTAGTTGGGTTGCCTTCTCTTTGTGACAGGATGGTTCCCACTCCCTCACTAGAGGCATCAACCTCAACTATAAGGGGAAGTTCTGAGTTGGGCTGTTTTAGGATGGGCGCAGAGACAAAGGCCTTCTTGATATTCTAAAAGGTGAGGTTGGCTTTCGGGTTCCACTTTAGACCCTTGGGTGCACCCTTAAGCAGGTCAGTGAGGGGGCAGCTCTGAAAATGAACTCAGATGAACCTGTGGTAGAAACCCCAGGAAGCTACGCAGTTTCCTTATTGTGGAGGGGGTTTTCCATTAAGTGATGGCCTCCACATTCTGGCTGTTCATGCCTACACCTTTGGGGCCTATGTTGTATCCTAGAAATTCAACTCTAGGCTGGTGAAACAAGCTGGAGCTGGTGCTTTCTGAGATGGAGGAGGACTTGGCAGACCTGTTGTGTGTGCATCACATAATCAGAAAAAAGGCCATATGACATAACAAGATATTCATAGTGGCCAGATACTGAATACACTGAGTACTGAAAGCCGTCTTCCATTCATCCCCCTCCTCGGAGCTGCTCCAGGGCTGCGGGAACAAGAGGGATACGGATATCTCACAGAGACCTTATTTAACCCTCGATAGTCTATGCACGGCCTAAGACTGCCAACTTTCTTCTTGACAAAAAAGTTCCCCGTGGAAGTGGGGGATGAGGAGTGCCTGATATGCCCTTGTGCTAGGGGCTCCTGAATATACTCCTCCATGGCATGTTGCTTGGGAAGGGACAGGGCATAGACTTTGTTCCTTGGGGGATGCAGCCAGGCAAAAGGTCGATGGCGCAGTCGAATGGTCAATGGGGGGACTGACCCTCGGCCTTCCTCTAATTAAAAATGCCCATGAGATCTTGATACTCTCTGGGGACTTGAACCTAGACATTAGTTTCAGGGTTTTCTACCTGAGTGGTACATACATGACAATGCATCTTTAAATTTAGACAATGTTTGAAATGTTTGAATACGGTGACAACTGTTTAATCTTGTCATCCCTCCAAGAGATGAGGGGATTGTGGCAATGCATCCAATCTATCCCCAGGATAATGGGGTGTTTGGGCAAGTCAATGAGCAGAAGGGAGATTATTTCCTCATGGGGAGAGTCTCAAACCAGACTGTGCCACTGCAGATGGATGCACCATCCACAGCCTTTATCTTGAAAGGTGCTTTCAGTCTACTAGTGGGGCTGCTGTAAGCTTCTGCAGTGGCTCTGTCCATGAAGCTTGCCACCACTCCAGAGTCGAGGAGAACTGTGAACAAGACAACACAATTTGGACAAGTATTCTGAACTGGGACAGTAACATTGCTAGGAGTTAAAAGGGTACTCAATAAAAAGCTACTCAACACCTGCACCAGGGTTTGGTTCATGGAACCAGGCCTGGTGTGTGAAGTAGCAGAAGGCCATGTAGGGCAACTTACAATGATGTGGGTGCCCTCTCCACAGTAGAAACAAAGGTAGAGGACCAACCACAAAAAGTCCAAAAACACAACAAAGGAAATGCTCAGAGCGTGGTATAAACACAGAAGGGGAAAAAGGGGCAAAAATCCAAAAACTAGGAATCCAGATGCACAGAAGTATTCCAATGGCATGGGAACAGGGCTGGAGAATACCACACTCTGGAGCAGGGAAACATGTAAACATGGTAGGATACTCACCTTTCATTTGAAATCTCCTCATTAATATAAAATGGCAAAATGCTGCTGCTAACCACACATTCAAGTGGTGTCAGTTTTATCAGTTTTATTGGAAAGACAAGTTTCCCATGAGGCTGCACCACATGAACACCCTCTGAAGTTGGATACTGAATTCAGATACATTGAAATTTTTGATGCAACTGGCTGAGTAGTGATGTAAGCGCTATTTCCAACATGGCCAAACATTTAATCAACAGTATGATACCAAAGTACAATTTGTACATTAATTCTAATAGTAATGTGTGGGAGCTGCATCGACTACACCACACTGAGGACACAACCCCCAGGGAACACACACTACTACATAGATGTATATAGGTCACACAAGTTCGTTATACCACAGACCAAGATGTGTTTTCAATTGGAAACTTGTAAGTCAACAATTGCAGTAAATAAATAAATAAATAAGACAGTAGGGAGAAATAGACCCACCTCTGAAAGGGAGATGGGGACATAGCCACACTCACATGCATGTTTGACACGCACATACACTAACTAGAATTAGTAAGCACTCACTAAAACAAAACCCTCACACTACACACCAATACAGGTCCTTCTCACAAAATTAGCATATCATGAAAAGGTTCTCTAAACGAGCTATTAACCTAATCATCAGAATCAACGAATTAACTCTAAACACCTGCAAAAGTTTCCTGAGGCTTTTAAAAACTCCCAGCCTGGTTCATTACTCAAAACCGTAATCATGGGTAAGACTGCCGACCTGACTGCTGTCCAGAAGGCCATCATTGACACCCTCAAGCAAGAGGGTAAGACACAGAAAGAAATTTCTGAATGAATAGCCTGTGGCACTGCTGAGGTGTTATGGAGGCCCAGCTGCTTAGATTCTGGCATGCAATCCCTGCAATCCCCACAATCCAGAAGATGTAGAGGGAAAAGGCCACAGCAACGCAGTACAGGCAGCTAGGCAAAGGATAATAACACTAGCAAACAGCTAGTGTTGAGATGACAGGCAAACAGTAGAAGCAAAAGGAACAGTAGCAAAACAGCAGAGACCAATGCCAACAATAACTCTTATAATAAAACATCAGATAAAAATGAAAACCCATTTTAAACACACAACCAGAAGAAAATAAAACTGAAATTTGACTACCATTTATCTGGAGCAGGAAACAGCAGGTGTTGCATGTGACTGGAAGCCACATTAACACTCCAACTTCACATAGCGGAGTGGTTAATGGTGAAGTCACACCAACATACATGTAGAGCACAAACGCCAAACTTGGACAAAATGGAGAAGCAGGATCCTATCTGTCTATGCTTTCCACAATACAAAAGATTATCATGCTAGACAAGACAATGAATTATATACCTGACGTGATCTACCAGTCCACAACTCCAGTTGTAGACACAAGAAATCAAATACACCACTCCACGACCCAGAAGTCACAAGGATGGAAGAAAAAGGGAGAGCGACCAATGCATCCAAGTACCCGAATCTTGTCCCCTGTAAAGTTGCAAGAAGGTGCTGATTAGCCACGATCAGAGAACCAATGGGTGGGAAAAATACATTTAAGCAGGATGGAAACTGCTACAAATGCATATGCTATTTTTGCTACATTTGTGTTCATAAACACCTACAGAAAGGCTACTTTCGACAGTTAATGGAGATATTTATTGAAAACTATTAGACTGAAAATGATTAGCCATACAACATAAAAAAGTACAGCCTCCATTTTGTTTAGATTTTCCACATAAACCACATGAATGCGACCAAGCCGGGTAAACAAGTTTCATCTTGGAGAAACCTACTACCAAATGTGTACTTGAAAGTGCAGGTAGTCATCTCTGGCCCGAAGGTGTTGGTGCGCATTCCACCATTCCACTTTTCACTCACCAAACTCTGCACATTATATAATATGATGTGGTATTTGATAAGGAGTTTGATATGGTATACAAACCCCATTTCCAAAAAGGTTGGATACTTCTAAAAATGAAACTGACATCTATATTGTTAATTAAATTCACATTCAATTCACAACCTTTATTTAAAAGACAAAATACAAAAGGACAAAGAAAAGATTTTAAGTATTTTCAATGACGAACTTAATTCTATTTGTAAAATCCCCCATTACTACTTGCAGCAGTTTTGCAATTGGAATTTTTGACCATTCTTGCTGTGTAAAAGACTTTTGCTGACCAACAGTCTGGTAACTGTTGTCTGATTCTCCCCTTCATGGTGCACCATATATTTCAATAGGAGAAAGATCTGGACTGCAGGCATGCCAGTCAAGCCACACTGTTACTCATATTTTCTGTGTTGCTGTGTTTCATTTTCTGTGTTGCTGTTCATAATTAATATATATCTTCCTATTTTTATATATATCTTCCTTATTTTGTTTCAGGTTGGATTTTTTGAGGCAGATTGTATTCCTGGGTGACACTGGTTTTCCAAATTACTTCCCAAGCCATATAGCTATGCCCATCACAGTAGCATGACAATTTTTCAAACAATACCGTCTGAGGGCTTGATGACCATGCACATTCAGCAGCAGTTTCTGTCCTTCATCTTTACAGACCAAGATCTCCCCCAACTCTGTGAATTCTCTGTGAATTTTCATATTATTATGTACTGTAGATGGTGAACAAATTAAATTATTTTCCATCTTGCACTAAGAAACATTGTATTTGAACTGACTGACAATTCTCTCATGAAGTTTGGTACAAAGTGGTGAACCATGACCCATACTTGCTTGCAAAGACTAAGTCTTTGGTGGATGCTTCTTTTATACTCAGTTTTGAAATGAGAGAGAGAGATCCATCAAGATAAAAAAGTAACTTTTGTTTAACTTTTATGAGTGTAATAACTCATACAGCCCACATAAACTACAACTGTCAATACATTTACCTTTATGTTTTACATGGTGTTTATTTGCAGTGAGGTCAGATTTATGAAGGCTCCACAAATCAGCACTGGATTACTTTGAAATTGAAAATAAACTATCCTCTTATTACTTTTCGGTAAATCTGTTCTTTTTATACATGTTACAACCGTTGCCATCTCTCAGATTAACAAATGAAAGAATGAGTAAATGAATGAATGAATGCATGAATAATTCTGAGGATGTGAGCACTGATCAAATATAGTATGGGGCTATATTATATATCAACATATTCTATATTCTCAGAAGCACTCATTTAAACCAAACCTTGGTAGGTGGGGAAATCATGTAGCTATACTATTCAACAGACAGATGTAAAGAGACATGTAGGTCCTGTGTTCAGATTTTTTTTATCTCTTTCTCTCTGCTGCATTTGAAATACAATCATTCAGTCTCAAACCCCTGCTGCCTCCTTAGGGAACAACCCAATTGATCTGGCTCTGCATTATCAGCCAGGCAGGGAGGTTATGATGACTATATCGCGGTTGGAGGGAAAGTGAGGAGACAGAATAGCTTCACCACAGAGCTCTCAGTAGACATACTGAAATTACAGAATATACTGCACCATGGCTAGCTGTGTAACAAAGATGACTATGATAAAAATTACTATGAGTCAACTGAGTAAACATTTTGAAGAATAATTAGAACAGAGTAAAAATTTTAATAAGTAAAAAAAAAAGACATACAGCAAATGGACCTAAAAGATACAGCTACTTATCAGTCCCAGGAGTCCCACTTATGAGTTCAGAGCCACTTGTTAAGGCACATTTTGGTCATAGGTCTGTGCTCATGCTCTTATTTTCAGTTTCTGAGTGTACCAAAAGAGGAAATTTTAGATGTTTCATAAATCAAATACATGTTCACCCTGTCATCTGAAGATAACAAGTTTGAATCATGATGATTCCACAGCCATCCAAGAAAAAACTGGCCATGCTCTCAGGGAGGAAGTGGTGGAATACTCTCTCTCCCATATCCTTTACAGCAACATGAGCCAATCATGGGCATCTGTGAGTTCATACATACAGAAGTGGGCAGGGGTTACCTTCTGATTTGTGCTACACCAACCCTGACATCGTATAAGCAGCAGTTCAAAATGATTGCAGTCAGCTTGTGTCATGTACCTTGGAGGGAGTCATGTTATAGCCTTCACTCTCCCTGGTTGGTAGCTCTCGTATGATAAGGGAGAGATGGCTGATGGGTAGGAACTGGCCATGACCAAATTAGGGAGAAAATCAGGGAAAAAGCCAATAATTCAATAAATAAATGAAAAAATAAATGTCCCCCATGATGTCAAATAATATATACCCGAAATCTTACATCACATCTCATGGATGTTAGGAATCGGTGTGATCATGGCCATTTCCGGTATGTTAGGAATCCGCGTGATCACGCCGATTTACGTTTCTTGTTTTCCTTTGTCCCGCCTTTTCCGTTTGTTTTTGTATTTATGGGTCCTTTTGTTCCGGGACTGGCCGGAAATATTGGTTGTGAAGATTGGTTGTACTATTGGTTGTATTTGGGGTGTGTTTCCTTTTGTTTGGACCTTTATTCTTGCAGGTGCCGCGTCTCGTTAACCAGCTGGCATCGTGTCGCCATGCTGCAGCGGGATCTCCGCGACGGCCACTTCCCCTGGTCGTCATTCCAGCGCCTCGTCTCGTCGCCCCCCACCTTCAGCACTGCGCCCCCGAGTTCCAGCTGGCATCGCACGCCTCCGCGCCTGATCTCCGGCAGGATCTTCGGACGCCAGCATCCCCGGATGTCTCCTGTCCTGGGTCTCATGGCGAGACCCTTGCACTACTAGTCACTGCGCAGAGACCTCCGTGATCTCTGCGCCCACGCTCACTGCGCAGAGACCCCCCGTGCTCTCTGCGCCAACGCCGCGCATCTCAACGCACCCCACGCCTCCGTGCGTGATTCCCTGCTCCCCCTCCGGACTCTAGTTTAGTTTGTTTTTCCCATGCCTTGT
>JAOTRJ010000019.1:15076904-15089654 GCA_028564905.1 Leptodoras praelongus
CTGGTCCAATTTAGCCATGAAACCTCCCACACTAAAATGACAGGTGTTTCAGTTTCATTGTCTAACCCCTGTATCTGTAACAAACTAGACTTAATCACAAGCAGTCAAAGGAAGTAAAACTATAGTAGTCAATCCAAACTGGAGGCAGGATTCTGAAATCAAAAAGCAGCAGAGCATGACTTATACATGAAAATAGGGGGAAAAAAGTAAACTAGAAAATTGTGGATAACAAGGAACACTGGGGGACAAAAATCAGGAATAAAAGGGGCGCACCATCCCTTACAATCACTGAGTGTACACACTTTGCAAACCACAAAGAAAAAACTACTCTAGTAGTTCAGGCTTAAAGGCCTCACTCAGGTACCCAACAGTGGCAGTGCAGGAACATAAGTACTTAACCTGCTGATCACAGGTCCTTATCCTTAACCATGAAGCCACAATTGGAAAGGGCATTGATGAAGTGAGAATCAGGAAGAACACACAAACATCTGTGGCACTTTTTTGAAGGATTGATGAAGTTCCTCTGATAAATGGAGATGATTTAAACATTATAGTCCAGTATCCTACTGCTACACTGTGATGTGATGGATTTAAGGAAGAGTTAAGGTCGATTGCATCTACTGTAACAGGCAACCTTTTCACCTGTCAAACATTGATCATTTTTATGATTATTTTGCAAACTTTGCATATTAAAATATGAATAGGAAGGCGGGGGGGGAGTTTTTTAACAGAACATAAAATTTACTGTTGATTTTATCTGTTAAATGTAAAGAAGGCATTGTTTCAAGTAAGTATTTTTAAATGTTTGTACTATTTTGTATTGTATTGTATATGAGGCAAAGAAAGTACAATGGTAGTTTAATTTTCAGGAGGGCATTATGGGATTGATTGAGCCTATCAACACAAGGATAACTGACCCTCGATACTTCCTGGACTCGCCACATCACGGTAACTCTAGATTTCAAAATGTAGTTTATGTCTGAAACAAGGAGTTTATATGGTAAACAAACCTTAGGCATTGCTTTAATTGCTCTAATTATTTTAAAAAGAATATTGTGAACTGCTGTTTGCCCCCACTAATGCTTGTTACTTCTTATAGCGGCTGCAATCCTTCAGAGAGTTGACCATCCAAACATCAAACTACAGATGGTGAGTGGTCTCAACAATGACATTTCATTTCCAACGGTTGCTTATAATAACAGAAAGTATGCATTAAACTTACTACAAACTCACACACTACTGCTATTACCATGCACAACTGTATTGTGCTTATATATTCAATAACACACTATATTTAGGTAATCTAAATAATGCCTGCAACAAATCACTATAAAGGTATACCAGAATAACACTATGCTTTACTCTTAACATTAAGCTAAGCTGGTACAGGTGAAAGCACAAAAAGAAAAACAGCATCATTATTTGCATGAGATGAGGGACGTTCCTTATGTTGTACAAGAGCAAAGTTGTAATTCTTGCTTTAATAAACTAATGAAGAAAAATTCTAGCACTTTTCCAAAGCACGCTGGGAAAGTACTGCCTCTACATTGCAGTGTTATATGGCATTTCATGTCATCCCACAATTATCCATACTATTCCAGCTATAAGCAGATGCACACTGCTGCACTGCTGATACTTGTAGGAGTTCTGAACCATGCACAAGTCAAGTTACAGTGATTAAAGTATACAGAACTGCCTAATACATCAAGGTACTGAAGATGTAAATACTGCCTTGGATGTATTACATTTTCCAGATTATAGGGAATCTATTTTATTATATTTATATTCTTAAAAAAGGCATCTGTCAAACTCAAGGCCTTGCGTGTCATTTCGGACATTTCAGACAAACATAAACTTGCAAAAAATCATATTGAAATGGCCAGTAGCTACTACTATTTAATATTTTTTTTAACACTATCTAGAATTCACGGCAGAGCCACCATCTGCATTCTTGTTCTACTTTTAAATTATCTGTGTTAATCTATAAAATAGATAATAGGTTAAAAATGTATAGACATGCTTCATGGCCCTTCAGGGGATCACAAAAATCCATATGTGGCAAGGCATAATTTGAGTCTGACACCCTTGCTGTATATAATGACTACAATTTCAGCCCTAGCATATAGGCCTAATGTATAGTAATGTATATAAAGTTGATAATGACATAAAGGTTATAAAGAGTGCTCAGTCAGGATATACTATATCATGTGCAATTAGCCTAATATGGATGGTAGTGAAGTGCTCCTAATTGTTTTCTGAAGAGAAAGAATCTACATTCCAATATTTATTGATTTGCTAGCCAAATAAATCAGATCTGGTGACGTTGTTGTTGCAGCCTGAAGGCACAAATCTCGGCAGTAGAGAAATGGATATAATGCTTCTCTGTTCACTCTCTTGTCAGCTTTTACTCTGAAGAGATATTACAGCAAGGGGATACAGCGAGATGTGATTAAGGACAGTGGAGATAAAACACCAGTTAAGAAGCATGAGACTTCCCCTAAATCACAGAACTCTCTTGATGTTTCTGTGTGCTCTTGACATTAGCCATCATTTTCTTCTCTCCTGCAGGACATTTTCCACTGGCAAATAATGGACGGGAACCTGACACAGAACATCCGAAGATACTTTCCCTTAATAGGCAAGGAATACACTCTAGGTTTGAATTTTCCACTGGAAGTGTATTTGTAAAGCAAAAAACTCACTCAAGTTGTAAGTCTAAGTGGAAGGTGAACTATAAAAGCAACAGGATCCATCCTTGTGTTTTATGTTCACTGTTGCCTGGGCCTTTGAAGCCTTTGGAAGGTTCTGAAATCACTTTAAAGTTGGTGCTCTTTGGGTTATACATTATAATCTTCAAACATAGATGCAGTAGAACTGTAGCATCCTTGTCTCCAACAAAATGCACATTTTTTACCCATTTCTACTTCCTGTTTACTTCCTTGGCCCAGTTTAATGGAAATTTGCAAGTATCTAAGAAGCTCCTACAGATTCTTTTAGAAGTTGGAAGCAGCATAGACCAGCCTTGGGATCCTTAATAAATCAAAAACTGACATAAAATCTGAAAAATAAATCAGGAAAATTGCTAACAAATCCTAGCAGACACTGAGAAGGAAACAACAAAAAGCCTAGCAGGTGTTGGTGGACAGGAAAGCTCAGTGCTATCAGCATGAATGATAAATGCAGTCTTGGTGGCAATTATGATGTTGGAGAGGATGTAGTGTTAAGGCAAAATAGCAAGGCAAAATTTTTGTTGTGATGCTACTTAACTGGCAACTGACACCCACTTTCCCCCCTGCATCACTGTAGCAAGGGGTAAAATGAATATATGAACACAGATACCATGTGTAAGCCCATAAATATTGGTACTTCTGAATATTGTACTGAATATTAGTGATCCCCCCCAGTATTTTTGATCATTTGAAACTTTTGAGTTGCAGTAACAGACAAAATAGAAAATTAGTCCCTAGTGCATATTAGTCCATTAATCAATGACATCAACTCACTTATATTTCCTGTCATAAGAGTCTTTATCTCCATCCCTTGAAGCATACATTTGCATCTGATGACAGTTTAGCAAAGGAAAAAACCTCAGAAACAATTGCAGTTTTTAAAAAAAAACAACCAGAACCTATATACATCAAATGAAGTATAATGACAGCATTAAGCGATCATCATGAGAGAAGAGTGTATGAAATAGAAATAGCTTTTGTTTTGTACCTTGTCTTTAAAGGTCAGCTTGCACCTTTTAAATGAACTTTAACTGAAGTCTTGCCCTTTCACATCTCATTACCACCGCAGATCTCAGAGAAATGCTTTCCTTCACTACGCATTAAAACATTCCTCTTTTATACCAAGTCCAAATGAGTTGTATATGTTTTCATACTTGATCATTTCATTCATTTTATTACTGCTTGCAATTTGTTCTTTGATGAAAAGCACTTAGAAAATTGACTGGAAATTTAATGTGATTTGGCTCTGTGTCATAAATCTTTTAAAGCAATCAGCCATAAATCAAGTTTATTTCTATATTAGCTTAATAGCTCCTGTGTTTGTCATGCAGGTCACATTCAGATTGCTCAAGTTCCTGATCGCCATGAACCTGATAGTCCAGGAGAGATCAACTTTCCCTACATCTTTAAGCTGCTGGAGGAACTGGGCTACCAGGGATATGTGGGTTGTGAATACAAACCTCTGGGTTAGTACTTGACTGGCTTCATTTAAAGAGATTTGAGTGCATGTGTGTGGCAGTATGTTTTCTATATTTCTAAATTTCACAGTAAAAGAAATGAAGCAGTCCTTCAGACAGTAATCCAGATCAATGTTTGCTGTTACTTATTCATAATAGTATGTTTAAAACAAAAGAAATACTAAACTAATATCCTTTAAGTAACTGTACACAGGCATGCACTGTATATAAAATATAGAGTAGCCTAAATATGTCGGCTTGTACAGTTATGTGCAAAATAATAGCAGTGCAACATCACTAATGTGTTTAATTACTGATTTTGGAAGAAAAGATAACACAACATGGGGAAAACAAATCATGACTAGGTGTAGCCGAGTAATGGGCAACCAACAGAATCAACAGTCATGACATGCACGCTGCTAATTGGGTGTAATTGACTCATTTAATGAAACAGGCGTGTTCAAATTAATACAAGTTTGGAGTTCGATTAGTGAGGTCATTCATTCTGTGAAGAAACAGGTGTCAATTATGGCCCTTATTTAAAGAAGGAATGCAGCAAATGTTGTACCTGCTGGTTTTAGCCCTTGCTCAGTGAGTAAAATGGGTCATTCCAGATATTGCACTGAAGGAGAAAGATCTTTGATCAAGAAGTTGATTGGTCAGGGGAAAACATATAAAGAAGTGCAGAAAATAATTGGCTGCTCAGCTAAAATGATCGCAAATGCTTTAAAATGGCAAACAAAGCCCAAAAAACGTGGTAGGAAAAGAAATACTACCATCTGCATAGATCATAGAATAACAAGAAAGGCAAAGAAGCATCCAATGATCAGCTCCAGGGAAATCAAAGATGATCTTCAGTTACCTATGAGTAATGCAACAATCAGAAGGCCCCTACGTGAAGCCAAACTATTGCAAGAAATCCTCGTAAGGTACCATTGCTGAAAAAAGATGTTGAACAGGTTACAGAACACATTGACTGAGCTAAAGAGAAGTTGCGCAACATTCTATGGACAGATGAGATCAATAAGATTATTCTTATTGGGTCTAAAGGCCACAGTACACTGTGAAGACTGTAAAACATGGAGGTGCAAACATAATGGTTTAGGGATGTTTGCAAAACCCAAGAATGCAGAAGTACTGTGGAATGTAGTCCAGCCAGCTTGGGCTGGAATATCTTGATATTTTGTTCATTTCCATTTGGAATTGAATGTGCAGTGCTCCCAGTGCCTTTGTGTGTATCGAAATAAATGCTATTATGAGGACTGAGCCTTTTCTCAGTTGTTTTAAACACACTTCTATTAGTTTACACTAATTGTACCATTTATTATTGGAACAAAAACTGCAACGTGCATGAACACAAGATAACAGGAGGAATGACCAGTTGACAATGACCAGCAACTAAGACAACTAAGAATAAAAGAGAATTGCGATGCAATTATGAAGTCTTTAGATGAACGTAGATGCAGTACTTATTTAGGTTTAGTCACAAAGCCCAATTCATTGTGAGTTCAAAAATGTTCAGAGAACTGGTTCTCTTCTCTTTGCAGGTTCCACAGAAGAAGGCCTGGGCTGGGTGCAGAAATACTGGGAGAGTAAACACTGACCTGCCACATGTCTAAACCACAGCATAATCACTGCATTGTGTCCTGATTTTGGGCACTGTGATTTTGTTCAGTAGTTCAGTAATATCCAACAAAGCAACGCAACAAATAAATGATGTGCCCTTAAATCATATGAAATATCCAAACAGTGAACTGAAGACAGCATTTATTTGATGGGGTCTATGTAATAAAATGGTGTGTGCATTAGGGTACATCCCCAGTAGTCTGATGATGAAACTAGAGCTCTAGACAAAATTACAGATGATCGTGATTTGATTGACCTGTTTTAATAAAGTCATTGTCACTGTGCACTGTTGAGGAGTTGTCTCACCAAAACACATTAATTTCCCAGACATGCTGACATTACAGCAACCACTTTACTAAATTAGAACTCTAGTTACTGAGTCTGATGAAGTCCACCCTGTGGCCCATATAGTGAATAGAGAGTGTGGCTTGGGACCATTCCCAGGTTTCAGCATTATTAGACTATAATGGAGCCGTTTCTGTCAGCTACCTGCTGTCAGCAACATTTAATCTAGGAGGAAATCTTTTACTCACATATACAGGGAGCTTTAGCACGTCTTGCATGCTTTGCAGAAACTAATGACAGAAAATGTAGGCACATTTTCTGAAAGTGGGGCAGTAATTACTCATAGATTTACGATTTACTGATAGAACTGTTTGGATGGAGTTTTTGTCTGGCACCATAAAAGTCTGAAATGAGCACTTTGTTGAGGACTACCTGTATGCCAGTGCGTACTCGAGGATAATTCAAGGAAATTGCTTTGATATACAACTTGTAGATTTAACAAAGTAATACACTATATTGCCAAAAGTATTCACTCGCCCATCCAAATCATTGAATTCAGATGTTCCAATCACTTCAATGGCCACAGGTACATAAAATCAAGCATCTAGGCATGCAGACTGCTTCTACAAAAGAATGGGTGTCAGGAGCTCAGTGAATTCCAGCATGGTACTGTGATAGGATGCCACCTGTGCAACAAGTCCAGTTGTGCTCGCTACTAAATATTCCACAGTCAACTGTCAGTGGTATTATAATAACTAAGAAGCAAGTGGTAGAACACGAAGTGGTAGGCCAGGTGAAATGACAGAGTGGAGTTAGTGGATGCTGAGGTGCATAGTGTGCAGAGTCAATCTCTACAGACCTCCAAACTTCATGTGGCCTTCAGATTAGCTCAAGAACATTGCATAGAGAGCTTCATGGAATGGGTTTCCATGGCCAAGTAGCTGCATCCAAACCTTACATCACCAAGCACAATGCAAAGTGTAGGATGCAGTGATGTAAAGCACAATGCCACTGGACTCTACATCAGTGGAGACATGTTCTCTGGAGTAACGACTCGTGCTTCTCCATCTGGCAACCTGAAGGATGAGTCTGGGTTTGGCCAGGAGAACAGTACTTGTCTGACTGCATTGTGCCAAGTGTAAAGTTTGGTGTATGGCGGATTATGGTGTGGGGTTGTTTTTCAGGAGTAGAGCTCGGCCCCTTAGTTCCAGTGAAAGGAACTCTTAATGCTTCAGCATACCAAGAGATTTTAGAGACTTTCATGCTCCCAACTTTGTGGGAACAGTTTGGGGATGCCCATTCCTGTTTTAACATGACTGTGCAACAGTACACAAAGCAAGGTCCATAAAGACATGGATGAGCGAGTTTGGTGTGGAAGAACTTGACTGGCCTGCACAGAATCCTGACCTCAACCCGATAGAACACCTTTGGGATGAATTAGAGTGGAGACTGTGAGCCAGGCCTTCTTGTCCAACATCAGTGTCTGACCTCACAAATGCGCTTCTGGAAGAATGGTCAAAAATGAACAAACTCTCAAGCCTTCCATGAAGAGTTGAAGCTGTTGTAGCTGCAAAGGGTGGGACATCATATTACACCCTATGGATTAAGAATGGCATGTCACTCAAATTCATATGGGTGTGAAGGCAGACGAACGAATACTTTTGGCAATATATTGTATTATGCTCAGAAAAGGACAACAGATACACATGGCACATTAGCCACAGTAATGTTGTGGTGGATTTTTAAAAACCATGTGCACTTCATTAAACACACTTACCTTGTTAGTCCACATCGTTTTCCATTCTCAAACGATTCATCAGTGTGATTTTCCAACCATAGGATGCTGTTCACAGACTTCCTGCAGATTCTTGAAAAATCTTAAAATAGATGTATGGATTTATAATAGATCATTTTAAAGTAAATCATATCTATTAATATGTTGCAATTTGATTGTGTTACATTTTGGGCCTATGACCCGACATCTTGTTAGACCTGTAATTGCAAATGAGATATTTTTGTTTTTACACACTAAGCACCTAACAGTTGTGTAACTTTGATAGTAATACCAGCCTGTTTAACATGTGGTGGTGAAAGTTGTCAAGTTATTTTTTTCTTTTTTCCAGATCTTAAAAAGTCTTAGTAAAATGCAGTCTTAGAATTTTGATTAAAAAAAAATCCTCATCCACCCAGTTATCTCTTTCCATAGAAAGGGACAATAAATTAGCATAACTATACACCTATAAAGAGACCTGTATGGCAACTGAGTATATTCTCAATCCGGGACTCAATTCGGGTATCAACATCTTTTATTGTTACATTGCATCCTTACTTACAAATTATTTAGTATGTACATTATGTACAAGTCATTCCACTCTGATCATAATATTGCCTGAATGCACATAATGGGTCAGTGTCCAGTGTCCTTCATTTAAAAGAGCAAATCAAAACACAGTAACATAGACTTATCCAACAGTGTAGAGTCACTGTTAATCACAACCATGCAAAAAAAGCTCCTTAATATTTGGCTTACACACACACACACATACACACAAACCACACAGCTATCACTGGATCCTAAAGTAGGTGTGTGGTATGTGTGTGCCAGTAGACATCTCCCTGCTGCTTTGTCTGTAAACTGAGACACACACCCTTCATCACACAACAATAACAGAATTAAGCCAAAATTAGATTTTCAAAAGATCACAACGTTGACACAATGTAGCAGTTTCCTCAAGAAAGAAAAAACTAGGCACTTCTGGGTAGACGGTAATGGCAGTTAGGGGATTTTGCGCATTTTAATGGAAGAAACTGTGATTACTTAGTCCTGCTTACAGTAACTTAAGTTGTGTTGTACACACTGACAGGCAGGAGTCATCAGGTAATCAAATGTAACACACTTCCACATTCGCACAGAGTTCAGTCATTAATGTGCACGTGTGTTATATACACTGGACCTGAACGACCAAATAATTGACAAGGATAAGTCAAAGGTAATCACGCAATCATTGACTCATCAGTCAGTCATCTCTTTCTGAGGCTCTCACTTTTTTTAGTGGGACTGGATTAAAAAAAAAAAGGCAATCAAATCATCAGCCAGCTAAAGAAGACAGAACAAAAAGAGCCTAATGAAGAAATGAACAAGACGATTCTTACTTTGGCAAGCCATAATCATGCCTTTGGACTGTTCTACTCCTCAATGGCGTTTGACGAATAGGAAGTCCTGAAGGCTAAATGCAATAAACGCTTCTCATTTAGAAGTTATTCAGTCTGAATCGTTCAGCGTGAGGTAGTTCTCCTCTCATTTCAGCAGCACTGGATCCTCACAGACCACCATATCACCCACAGTTCTCCACCAGCTGGATTGCTGTGTTTGTTACGTAGAAGCTTAGAAAGTTTCTACAATTCCATTCACTCACACAGAAAGCCAGCTGCTATTATTAAGTCCTGGCAGGAAAGCCACAGCTAAATGCTCGTCTTGAGATTATAGCGCATGTGTATATCCCAACACGTACACGCACACATACAGCAGGCTTGTGCATACACCCTTGATAAATGGTCACAGTGCCTTTTCCTTGTTAAAGTGTCCCCACGTCCATCAGCGTCCTACAGCAGGCTCGTCCACAGGTTGTAGCAGGCTGTGTTGATCACAGACTCAAGGTGGTGGTACATGGAGACGAGCTGCGGAGGAGGACTGCTGCTCGGCTGTGCCTGGGACGGCAACGGTTCCCTAAAAACCACCTTCAAGCTCTGTATGGAGCACGAGGGGGGAAAAGGGGGAATGGGAATTCATGCTGCATTGTCATTGCTCACAAAATTCTATTTAAGAAACGTGCTAAGCCCAGTATTTGAATAGCTCACCGTTTTTCCTGCCTGGGAATCCAGAAAGACGAGCACGAAGCAATCGGTGAACTTCTGGTTAAGGACAGCCTGGAAAAGAATGACAACAGATAAAGCAGGAATGGTTCAGTTGTCTATTGCTCTCTTTCTTGCAGTTAATTTTGTATGATCTCTTATCTGCATGACCCACTTAGGGACAGCTAACATTAAAGCATTTAACATGCACCGCTTTAGCACAAACACTAACAGCAGCCAACTTTATTTAGGAAGTATCAAAGGAAAAACAACCTTCAGATCTGGAGTCTCTCAGTTAGAGAATTATGCAGAAACGAACCTCCTGACAGTTCAGAGATGCCGACAATTATTCCATGTTAAATTCACTTAATCCCTTCGGAGACTTTAATTTATGGTTTTAAAGGCACGCAAGTGTCACTGCAAACCTCAAAGGTCTGAATACGTGATGATGAGCCTCCTTCTCACACAAAGTAAAGTGTAACAAGTTTTCATTTAGAAAACTTCAAGGTGACAAGGCTTCATGCTGATGAATGATTTCATGCTAATTTGTTGCATAAATTAAAATTTTTAAAAAAGATGGAAAGAAAATCCCAGGATATAATTAAGATACAAAAGGTAATTAAGGGTTATAATTTGGATATGCAATTGAAAAGAAGTGGATATAATAAAAAATGTATCTTGCCTAAATGCTCATAACCAAATGTTATTTGAATGTAAATGTTTTCTGAAGAGTAAGGACACCAGATTTCTGCCAGGTGACGTGCAGAAAACCAAAAACAAACAAAAAAATGACCATACTTATAGTTTTTGTTTGAGGTTTACGGTATACGGAGAGCCCGCAGTTGTGCTTTTCATGTCTTGGGACGTTTTTTAATTATATTCAATTTTAAGGTTTCTCAATGTTACTGACAGGCCTTCAGGGGAATTTCTTTTGTTTGTTTTGAACCATACAGATAATCAGTCCCTCCAGTCCACCCCCACTTCCCTAACAATAATAAGAAGCAGAAGAAGAAGAAATAAATAAATAAAAATCTAGTTATTAATTCATTATTAAAAAGAGATCTAGCCCACATCAGCAAGGTGCTTAAAAAAGGGTTAAATATTTCCGGTAACAGTTCACTCTTATGTTTTATACATACTTACCGTACATAGCCGTATGCTAGCTTGCTAAATCATAAGCTTTAGTTCCAGAGTGAAGTATTTCAGCATTCCTAATGATTTTCCTTACATTTACATTTTCCTTACACCACTTAAATGACAAACATATTGTCTGTAACATTTCCATTTAGTTCCATTTAAAAGCAGAGTGAAACCACGGAACTCTTACCAGGTACTGAATGCCACAGTCATCCACAAAGTGCCTGCAGCTCTGTGGGAAACGTGAGAGCAGCACCTTGATCAGACTCTGGTACCAGGCAGGGTTCATTGTGAGAAAACATTCCTGGCCACACACAAAAACTCACATCAGAAATCAGATCTAGTGCAGTCAGATTGCACAAGTGAAAGATACAGTGTATAGCTGTGCTAGCTGTTCCTTTATCTGTAATAAGTAATACGGAAAATTAGCTGCATGGAAATAGATAAATATATAAATATATTATATATATAATATTTAGCTCACAAAGACTACTGAGATTTCAGTGAATGAGAATATGGTACAAGGTTATGGAGCTTGGAAGTTACATACCGGTTACAATAAGGTTTTTTATGTACATTTAATGAACTCTTTTTAAAAAAGAATCCTGAATTCTTTCATCTTTGACATCTTTGTTCTCAAACTCTCATCCTATAATTATGAATTATCTTTTAAAGGCAAATACTACCCCAGGCAAGGTCAAAATTAAGAAAAAAACAGGAATGTATTTTAATTAAAAACACCACAAAAAAAGGAATAATGTGATGCATACATAATTAAAATATACAAATTTCTAATACTTTGCTAAGGTTTAAAAGCTTCATATTGTTAGACAGCACAGTGCTGGAGCGATTACTAGGCAACCGAAGCACAACTAGTGCAACAACCATTCTTTCATTGCTGTTACCTAAATTGCTCAAAATTGTCTGGCAGTTAAACGATGTCACATCTTTACATAACGTTCTGTAGCCAATATTCCTAAAGATGGGTGCACGATGCAAAATCAAACCCAGTGATCAATAATGCCCCTACAAGCCTCATTATTTAATGTGTTATCTTGACATAACAATATAAATGAGCTGCGCTCTTAAGATCAGAGAATGGAAAGAAAATGATAACGCATTGCCGCTCTAGGCTCCTGTACATTCCATATAGGGAAATCTTTCACTTTGTAAGGAACAGGACCATTGGGAACTTTTGCACACTTTGATTTTTAAAGGAAATCTAATTCCTGGTGTCTTTGCTCTCAATGTCTTATCAGCATGTGCAGAACCACCTCCTCAGGCTCCATCCATCCTGCCATTGTGAGCCTGCCCACGCCTGACAGCCGCGTACATCATCCAAACGAACATTTCAGAGATGGCATATCTGAGCAACATTGACTTAATTTTGTGAGGGGAAAACAGCAGCGGAGACGGTGTGTGCTTGGTAGTGCTGGCTGTAGGGGGAATAATCAAAAGGGATTTTTACTCAGGTGAGAGACAGAACCGGAGCTGGGTACTAATAACCTGCTGAGTAACATTACTATCAAATTACCTGGATATGAACTGCAATGTAAGGGACCTTAGAAGAATGCTGTCCTTATGCCACTGTCTGACAGGGAGAACTCTAGCAATGGCCAAACATGCTGCCTGCCTAGGCTGCTTGTGACGGTACTTTTTTACTG
>JAOTRJ010000019.1:15098433-15108879 GCA_028564905.1 Leptodoras praelongus
GTGGGTTAAGCGAGTTTTCTGACTCCACTTTCATCTTGACCGTTAGCAGGGAAAAAATGCAAATAGGCCTTATCAAATCAAAAAGCCAGAGAAGCAGCTATTATGTTAACATAGCTGAACCTTTCAACTCTTGTTTATGTGTGCATGTGTGTGCATGCTTGAGAGTGGTTTTCATAATCCAACTGGTGGTCCACTTCAGACCCACTTCAAATAGAATACTAATGAAGGCTAACAATGTTTCTCATCTGCCTGTGTAAGTAAGCATTTAAAGTTAATCAGAACGCTTCAATGGTTGAGACTGTTCAACTTTCATCTATCTCTCCAATTCCACTGAAACATTTGGAAGGCAGTTAAATGGAAACCCCTGATCACCCAGACACATACTTCAAAGGTGTCATATTCCTAGAAACAGCAGCAGCTCGAAGCATTTTTTCCTGAAATTGATTCATGTATGGCGAGATAGAAAAGTTCTTAACTGCTATGTCCTGCTATTCCGAAAACCTGAATGAGAAAGGTGGTAGCACTTAGGGTCAGTCTATGCTGTTCTATACTATACTATCCAGAGTAAGGAAAAAAAAAGAAAAGAAAAGAACACATTTTATTTTGTGAACACATTTTCTGTCCTCGGAACAATGCAAAACATTTCTGCTGTTCTTTGTAATTAAGCAACAATCTCAGCACCTCATATCTCCTGCAATCTTCAACCAGTAGGAGAGTGCAAGGGGACCATTACAGTTGAACAAGAAAGCTAAAACTGGTGGCCGCCGATCCACCAAAGACCAGGACAGTTGATAAAAGTCAGAAGCAAAGACTGGTGGGAGAGATTTGTCCTCAGAGTTTACGCATCAGAAACAGAAGCAAAATTTTAGAAGTACACAATAGTCTTTCATTAAATTATGCACATTAATGGTTTGTCCATTAAAAGTTTTTTCTATCCTAGGCACAATCTGCTGCCCAGGCTCTGCTCTCAGTTAATTCCAAGCAGTTCATTCCAATTCAGGTGTTAACATGAGGCATTTTATTCTGATTATTAGTGGAATCCATGTGGGTTCATGTAAACATAGCTAATAGATTGGAACCAAGATAGCAAAACTGCCCATGCTTTCTAGGTATGATTAATGGCATACTCTCTTTCTCTCTGTCTTCTGTCAAGAACAGCTAAACTAGTCAATGGTGGGCATCTGTCATCTCGTGTGCAGAAGAGGGCAGACAGCACAGGCTTTCTTCCAAGTGTTCAAACCATTGTTACACAGAATCTGACACTGCCAACACTGAGGGCACTGTAAAAATGTAAAGGATAAAAGATCTGTAGAGGCCCACAAAGGTCAGAATGTCAACCCCCCCCCCCAAAAAAAAACATAAAATTAAATTAAACTTAAAACTAAAGAACTAAAAAGCAAACCAAAACCAGCATCATCTTAATCAAGTCAAAATAATGAGATGTTAAGTTCAGGGCCTCGATAGTATTGCTTAAGCAGTTAATTAATATTAAAAATACAAATTGAAACACACTATGTGGCTGAAAGTTTGTGGACAGCTGACCATCACAACCCTATCTGCTTACTGAACATCCCATTCCAGATTTAGTCCCGTTTTGTTGTTACAACAATCTCCAGTATTCTGGAAAGCCTATTTCACTCGATTTTGGAGTGTGGCTGTGGGGATTTACCCATTCAGCCACAGGAGCATTAGTGAGGTCAAGAACCTATTCTAGACCAAGACGCCTGAAGCGCAGTTCATGTTCCAGTTCATCCCACAGGTTTTCAGTGGGGTTGAAGTCAGGGCTCTGTGAAGGCCAAAAAAGTTCTTCCACTCCCACCTTGGCACAACATGTCTTCATGGACCTCACCATGTACACAGGGGCATTGCCAAACTGGAACAGGTTTGGAACTCTTAGTGAAAGGAAATATTAATGCTACAGCACACTAAGACATCCTATGTGTCCAACATTGTGGTAACAGTTTGGGGAAGAAGCACATATGGTTATGACAGTCAGATATCCAAATACTTTAGGCCACATGGCTCCTAAACAGGGCACACTGATCCTCCTTCAAAAGGCTGGAAACAGATCAAATAACAATCAGATCAAATAACAATAGCAACATCTGAAACAGGACAAAGCAGCATTTATATATGCAAGCGGTCATATATAATAATTTTAGCAGGAAACAGAGGAATTTAAGGTTTAAGACATTTCTTATGTTTGTCTACAGAAAAGAAGCCACATGGTGCCCTAGGAGAATCCCATCCTGTCTCCCAGATGACATCAATGAGGAAAACATGAGCGGAGTGAAACCTGAAATGGCAGAATCGTGCAACAGACAGTTGCAGAAAATGAACAGAAGTCATCCCAATCTCTTTGAAAATTGCATATAGGGGAAAGGGACGAGGCTGCAGGCGCAAGGAGAATGAGGGGGTAAAGAACTAAAGCCTGATTGGTGTGAGGACACAAGCCTGAGGATTCTGGGACATACCACAGAGTCTGAGTCTGAGGAGGCTTCAGGGAACGGCTTGCTACGAGGGGATGGCTCCTGATGGAGAGAGAGGATGAGATGGGACATACACACAGACACACACACACACACACACTCGTACAGATGCACACAGTGTACAGAAACACTCAAGAGAAAGGGCAGATAGTACACAAAGACCAACGGAAAGCAATGAAATGCAAAGTTACATTTCACCTTCACATAACGACACACATATGCATGAACAACACAGGGATGCTGTCTCAGTGTTTTCTGCACTACTCTGAGGGTACAGGAGCTCAGGATCTAATAAGTATAGCATATTGTGAAACTTCCAGTGAACTTCACTTATTTACTCATTATGTTAGCCAGGGCTTTGATTATGCACTGGTTTGTCTGTTATAACATTATATTGTAGCAGTAAAAAAGACAACCACACTTCAAATGTGCTACTTCAAAAAGAAAAACACTTTTAAATAGGAGAAACTCGGTGAAAAGATATTTGCATATTCAAGTTGCTACGGAAGGGCAAGTGATTCTCTTAAAAGGTCTCCCTAACTGAATAACTGAACCAAACCCTTTGTAATATTTACCTATTTGAAGACACTGTTTAAGGACCCGTGTTCTACTTGCATTAGTGCTGCTAAAAAGTCATTTACATATTTTTATGTTTAATATAAAATCTAGGTATTTCATGAAACAGCTTGTAGGGTAATCTTACCATTCTACCATTTGGGTTAGTTACACAGCACATAAACATACCTCAATCTATAAAGCTGAAAATCTGTCACATATAATATATGGAAGGCCCTTTTAATGGCCAGAGCTCTTATTTATTAAGAAGGAACCAATTTCCACCTGCTAATTAGGTCTCCCCATTAGGCACCAATTACCAACCCAGATGAGTGAAGACCACATGTGATGCCGGGTCATCAGAAATAAAGTCATCAAGCCAGCTCGGTGTGCTTAGAGGAGAGCACTAGCTGTCCTGTTTGCACTATAGCTATATACAGTACAGGCCAAAAGTTTGGACACACCTTCTCATTCAATGCGTTTTCTTTATTTTCATGACTATTTACATTGTAGATTTTCACTGAAGGCATCAAAACTAGTTCATTCATACTATAATTCATATTATAAAATAATCATAATATGAATTTTAACAGTTAATATTATTATTTAAACACAACTGAATGAATGTATACGTTTATATAGCGCCTTTCTCAAACCTAGGAACACTTTACAGTGAACATACAACTTTAACACCAGTCACACACTAGTGAGAAGCGGCAGACAATTGTGCACAGTATACTCTCAACCAGAGATTGCAGCCCCCTGGAGGACTGAATGGGGTGCCAAGACAGGAGAGCGGACAACACCCAGGACAGAGCAGCATCCACCACTGGATGGCAGACACACAGCCATTCACTCACTCACACCAGGATTATAGGGCAATTTTTTTGTATGTCTAATTCACCTAACTTGCATGTCATTGGACTGTGGGAAAAAAACAGATTACCTGAAGTAAACGCGCACAGACATGGGGAGAACATGCAGACTCCACATAGAAAGGACCCAGACGCTACCCACTGAGCCACCTTGTTGCCCAACTGAAACTTAATTTCAGTCTCAGCAAAATAAAAATCAGAAAATAACTGGCATCTCCTGTACCTACAGCTATCACTGATTACTGATTAGCATGCACTATTGCAATATCAGTAACTGCTGAATGAGAAGTTGGGTACACTGATATGAATTACACAGAACTAACAAACCAAATGTTCTTTATTATATTGAATTCTGGTAATTATTGCTAATACTTATAATTATTGCCCCATTGATTCATTTCAGCATCTGGTTCATCACACCAATAACCCACTGTATCCATTAGGCCTAAATATGCTGACCTAAAACACACAGGCTTTTCTTTTAGTTGCTCCAGCTCTAGAGGAAAACGGAAAACAATGGCACGCTGTAACGACTTAATTGTTTGCTTTGAACAGCTGCGATTGTATGGCACCTCCTACCGAGTGACATCTGGAGACGCTTGGTAAACACGGCAGCCATTTACAAACACTTACATTTTATTAGCCCTGATCTAGAGCAGAGCTGGACTCACTCCAAAACTAACATACCATAGAAGGACAAGCGAGGGAGAGACAGACAGAATAAGAGAGAGAGAGAGACTAGTGACCATTGGACTAGAAGAAGCTCCTGATATTAATGACCTGATCTGAGGGGATGTGAGTGGGTAAACAAAAAAAAGATAAAAGACACAAGAATAGGGACACTCAGAGACAATACACGCACATGCACACTTTCTCTTTCACAACAATGCAGAATTACCTGGGAATTAACTGTCTGGCCCATGGGAATCCGTGAGCACTCTAAAGCATATTGCTTCACACAGAAGTAAAATCCCTGTAAGAGAGAGAGCGAGAGAGAGATTTATCTCAGTCTATTGCAACACTCATCACCACAACTCCTTCCATAAAACATTTTAAGTCACCAATTGTCAAACATTGTTTGGGTGGAAGTGTGTGAAGAGCGTACTTGAAAGGCCAGTTCCATCAACATGATGCCACCTGGTAGTGCTCTCTGCAGGTGGTATGCTGTAGTGCCTGATCCACTGCTCTGCTGAAACACACACACCCTTAATCACAAGAAAATTCAAGCTCATGGTAGCTCATAGGTAAATTGCTAGCATGTAACATCATGTGTGGATTATCAAGTGGAGCAAGAACAAGAGAGGCTCACAAAATTTTTTTGCAAGCCCAAGTCAAGTCTCAAATCTCTCATAGTCGTGTCATTCGGGGTCATGCGTATGCGTGAAGGTACGCATGATAATAAGGGAGGGAAAGACGTTCAGCTTGTCAGACAATTTCTCAATGTAAATGTGGCAAAAAAAATTACACAAAATATTGTTCGATAATAAAATATTGTTTGTGAGTCCCAAATCTCAAGTTGAAGTCAAGTCTCAAATCACTGTGTGCAACTTAAGTGTGACTCAAATCCAAGGCACCATGTTGAGTCTTCATACTTTCCAATTACCAGCATTGTCCAAAAGTAACCTGTTAAAGTGAATTACTGTATTTAATTTACAGTGCTGTGAAAATGTCTTAGGCACCCTATTGAGTGCCTTGGAGAATCTGCCACAGCTCTTCTAGAGACTTTGACCGTCACACTTCTTTTTGCATGCAAAACCCAGCAGCCTTCATTATGTTGTTTGTCGGAAAGGTGGTCTGTTGTGTAATGTGTTGCTGACATACAAACATTTTTAAACATTTTTTATGTAATTTAATTTAAGTGTAATTATTTTTAAATTAAGTTTAGAACTAAAAAAAATCACTAACAAAAGTTGTACCTCAAAACAATAGGGTGCCTAAGACTTTTGCACAGTACTACAGCTGTAACCGATGTACATGTACAGGACAGACATGTAAAGTGACTTAATGGCAAACTGATTTAATGGAAATCGAGAAGTGGCTATTTTAACAGTTTTTTTGGTCTGATTATTTGTTATTGGATGCTCCATTAACATCTGCCACATGGCAGCGTGTTTGTAAAGGTGAAGAAACAGATATGTGTGATGCTAGATGCTTGTGTGTACCTTTGGACTTTCTTCACTCTTCTGCTTGTTATAGGAAAAAGAAGAAAACGAGGACCTGCCCTCTGTGGAGAGAGAGCTCAGCAAGGCCGCCCGTGCACGAGCAATACTGCAAAGAGAGTGAGACAGACTGAAAGACAGAGTAGAAGAGAGATGACTGTGTTTGTGTGCGTGTGTGTGGTCTCTTCTTGACCCTGTAAGTAATAAAACCTCATGCTGTTGGTCAGAGTAAATCACAGATAGCCTCCATCTCCACTGTGACCACCTTCACTACACTTCAGACACTCAGACAGACACACACACACACACACACACAAATTACGCCTGTGGGAAAAATCACTGAGCTGTTGCAGAACACAAGGCAGACAAGTTTTACACTGTGCTGAACTACAACGCTACTCTAACAAAAGCATGAAATACATATTCACAAAGCGCCATCTGGGAGCCTTAGGGAATGAGGCATGACCTCAAAGCTATCAATCTCTGGGAAGGAGCAGTGGCCGCTGTGGTATTAGTCTCACAGACTAAGGCGTGGTCTCTTTGATACCGGTCTCTAAAGCTTAAGCTTAAGAATTAACTTTTAACTTCAGCCCATTATGATCTGCTAAAATGTCTAAAGCTCTTAGTCAGCACTCCAGACTGACCTTTTGCCTTTTAGCACAATCAACATACCTGTGCTGTTGTAGAAAGGTTCCATATACTCACCTATAATTTGCATTGCCTTACTGCCATTTTTATATTTTATAGTTACATCGCAAGTGACAATTTTGGCTTTTTATGCAATCTGCTTGCTCTAATTCGTTCCCCTAAAATGTTCTAGCCATAGAACAGGTTTAGAGTGATTTTTAAAAAATCAGTTCAAAGCTCATTGAATACAGGAATTAAGCAGATCACTGTACATGACTAGAATGAGTGATTGAGGTGTGTGAGGTGGGGAACAGTGGTAGGTTTTGTAACAATCAAAATTGAAAGGTTCATTTCAGGTAGTGTTTGTAGTACTAAGTGTGTGTGTGTGTGTATACCTGCGTGCAGGTGATGGTGGTCGGACCTGCACTAGAATGAAGCCCAGGCTCTGCAGGTACTGCACATACTGCTGCATAAAAGCACTGCAGATCTCCTGCTCCTCTCTGCAGCGAACAGGAAGCAGCTCAGCCGAGTCCGTGCTGTGACTGCGGTCTCGACCTGATGCAGCCGAGTCACTGGAGCGATGTCGCTTCTGAAAGAGAGAGAGAGAGAGAGAGAGGGCAAGAGAGATGAGGCTGTACAATAATTTTATAGTCATAATAAATTTTGCTAGTGCGATGTATTACCGCAATATTGGAGAAACATTCACGCTAACAAAGCAAAAGTTATGAGACGGACAAATGGAGGAGAGTGAAGATAAGAAGACGACCACGGGCACAAGGGAGAGAAATCGCGTAATCTAGACTGAGTGAGTGTGAAATTACAAATTACAAAGACTACAATAAAAAAAAAAGAAATAGTTGAAAAAAGATAAAGGGTTAAATGAGAAGGAGGGAAAGATGGGAGAACGATGGGAGAATTGTAGTACAGTCAGAAAATTATAGAGGCCATGAGGTAAGAGGAACAACCTGACAGCAGAAATCAAAACTAATTATATAGCCCTGGTGAAGTACATGGAGGGAAAAAAGAAAGATAGCAAGAAAGAGGGAGAAAATGAGAGAAACAGACCTTCATTTGTGGCTGTACTCTGAGCTCATCTTGAATCTGTTTTCTGAAAAGCGGGTCAAAGAGCAGAGGAGTAGCGCAGTAATGAACCAACCGAGATGACTGCTTCAGAGCATCCAGGTCTGTTGCCTACACACACACACACACACACACACACACACAAAAAAAAAGACTGTGTCTTAAATCACACACCATGCATTCTAGGCTATAAGTATATTACATACTAGACCATTTAGTAGCACCGTAACATCCCAAATTAAAAATCTACCAAATAGAAGTGAGAGATGACAGTGTGCTGTGCCACATCTGCTACAGACTGCACAAAAACACGGATTTTAAAAATAAAACTGTCCAACCTAGAATTCTTGCTGCTAATTCACTTTGTGTGTATGCAATTAAAAAAAAATCCCACTGTATACAATAAAACCAACTATATACAGTAAAACTGAAGCATGATAATTAAGACATAGCTCTAATATATACAGCAACATACACTGTCGTTTACCCAATAGGAGTATCTGCTAACAATAGCCAGTTCATTCACAAAATCTAACTTCAGACACAGTTACTAATAAGAATTTAACGTCATATTTAAAAATGCTAATACTCCTTGTGACGATGCTCGCCGAACTCCCGGGCAGGGAGACACGAAGTCACCGGGTAGTGCCGCTAAGTAGTGAGTGTAGTGGCGGGAGACATCAGGCTGAAGCAGGCAGTACAATCAAAAGATGTAATTTTATTTGTGCGCAGTGAAAAGAGTGACAAAACAAAAGACTGAAAAAGGGAAAATAAACTGGTTATAAATTTCCTGACTACAGCAGTACAGGTGAGTTAAGACCGCAAGGTCATCAAACTCTTGGTTTTAGCTCTGACTCCATGCCTGCGCCCTCCTGCAGCAACAGGTGAGTCCCACAGAGCCCCCCCTAGACACTTTTCCCACCTTTCTTATGGGCCTAGCCCCACCCCCTTATATGGGTCCAACCATTTTCCCCACACAGGTGAGCTAACCCCAAATCAGGTAGGTAAAAGTGAAATTGAAATCAGCCGAATATTACTCAGTACTTGTTACCATTAAAAGTGTACACTAATATTTTCTCACCCATCTGTAGACCTGGTCTATTGGACTCCCCCCCTCAAGACTAAGTCGTGGGCCCTACGGCTTACCCCCGGAGTGAGCTGTCCCTTCAATTCATAACATCATAAAGGTAAGTATTACAGGTAAGTATAGAGGTAGGTATAACAGATACACCCTGCTAATAGTGATGGGCAAATTACACTAGCCTCATCACACTCCTTAATGCTAAAGCTAGCCAGACAACAACTTTGAATTAAAAATCTCAACAGAAATCCTAACAGTCTTCACTGCTAATGCTAACTGGCTGGCTAATCAGCGCGTGTTGTGAGGAGATTTTAAATCAAATTTAAAAATATTTCATAGTGTTTACTGCTGATGCTATACAGCTGACTAACATAAGCTAGTCTGATGACGTTTCTGAGGTTTTAAATATTAAAAAAAAATAGCTTTAATTGCTAAAGCTAGCCAAGTGGTTAATACAAAAATAACCTTTGTATTTACAAAAATAACAAAATTTCTGAGGAGATTTTGAAGTCCTTTTCAAAGATTTTAATAGTCATTGATAATGCTAGCTCGTTGGCCAAAAAAATTACTAACCTGACAGGATTTATGATAAGATTTTATGAAATATAAGATAGAATAAGTCATATGAAATAGCCTTCACTTAATGCAGCTAAAATAAGGCATTCTGAAAGCATCTTAAAGAAAACACTCTTCGAGCTCAATAATAAATCCACTGTTGAGGGTCGGGTGTATCCTTAGTTTGTGTCTTTGTGCTTAGCATGTCTGAAAGTCATGTCCATCTATCACAGTGAAAGGCAGCTGTCACAGGGAACAAGGGAGAGATACAGAGATAAACGCCTGCATCTCTACTGGGCAGCAGTGAAGTATAAAGGCAGAGAATTTATGAAAATGAGCTGTAAGTTGTGCCTTTTCAATTCCAGTCACTCTGCTGGACAGACTATTTTCTCCCAGTACAGGAGCTTCTGACTCCCCCTTGATCTTATAGTTTAACTTTAAATATGCATATGGTCTGCTGAAACGTTCTTGCGCAACACATCCTGAGATAAACCACTGTCTGGATTAGGAACATTTCTTTATTGAAAGATGGACAATTATGAGTGAATTTAATGATCAAACCTGGCATATGTCATTTTCTTTCTATTACAAGTCCCTGGGGGGTTTTGTACCTTTCTGGTGGAGACAGCTTTTCAATGTCTGGCTGCCAACTAAAGTGAAAAACAGCGTTATTTAATTACACAATACAGGCAATGAAGTGAGTATTCTGAGCTCTGCCAATTGGATATGCATTAATGTAAGCTTGTATGGAAGAAATTGGCACTAGCTTTAATTAATACATCAAGGTGTCAGGTTATTAAGAGTTGCTTATTAAGAGTTTGCTGATTTAATTTTTTTTTTTACATTATAAGATGGTGACTGCCCCAAGGTGACGCTGATGGATGGAGGGTGTAAATCTCTTATGCTCCTTTTCTTTTCTTGAACATAATTTTTTTTTTAAACTAAAATGAATACAGTACAGGCCAAAAGTTTGGACACACCTTCTCATTCAATGCGTTTTCTTTATTTTCATGACTATTTACATT